>MU260055.1:1310000-1570000 GCA_020310875.1 Ceratopteris richardii
TGTACGTATGTATGTACGTATGTATGTATGTACGTATGTATGTAGGTATGTACGTATGTATGTACGTATGTATGTATGTATGTATGTATGTATGTATGTACGTATGTATGTACGTATGTATGTACGTATGTATGTATGTATGTATGTATGTACGTATGTATGTATGTATGTACGTATGTATGTATGTATGTACGTAGGTATGTATGTATGTATGTATGTATGTATGTATGTATGTATGTATGTATGTATGTATGTATGTATGTATGTATGTATGTATGTATGTATGTATGTATGTATGTATGTATGTATGTACGTATGTATGTATGTATGTATGTATGTATGTATGTATGTATGTATGTATGTATGTACGTATGTATGTATGTATGTATGTATGTATGTATGTATGTATGTACGTATGTATGTATGTACGTATGTATGTATGTACGTACGTATGTACGTATGTATGTACGTATGTATGTACGTACGTATGTACGTATGTATGTACGTATGTACGTACGTATGTACGTATGTATGTACGTATGTATGTATGTACGTACGTATGTACGTATGTATGTACGTATGTATGTACGTATGTATGTACGTATGTACGTACGTATGTACGTATGTATGTACGTATGTATGTACGTACGTATGTACGTATGTATGTACGTATGTATGTACGTATGTATGTACGTATGTATGTATGTATGTATGTATGTATGTACGTATGTATGTACGTATGTATGTACGTATGTATGTACGTATGTATGTATGTATGTATGTACGTATGTATGTACGTATGTACATATGTATGTACGTATGTATGTACGTATGTATGTATGTATGTATGTACGTATGTATGTACGTATGTACGTATGTATGTACGTATGTATGTACGTATGTATGTACGTATGTATGTACGTATGTATGTATGTATGTATGTATGTACGTATGTATGTATGTATGTACGTATGTATGTACGTATGTATGTATGTATGTATGTACGTATGTATGTACGTATGTATGTACGTATGTATGTATGTATGTATGTACGTATGTATGTATGTATGTACGTATGTATGTACGTATGTATGTATGTATGTATGTATGTACGTATGTATGTACGTATGTATGTATGTATGTATGTATGTACGTATGTATGTATGTATGTACGTATGTATGTACGTATGTATGTATGTATGTATGTATGTACGTATGTATGTACGTATGTATGTATGTATGTATGTATGTACGTATGTATGTATGTATGTACGTATGTATGTATGTATGTACGTATGTATGTATGTATGTACGTATGTATGTACGTATGTATGTATGTATGTATGTATGTATGTACGTATGTATGTATGTATGTACGTATGTATGTACGTATGTATGTATGTATGTATGTATGTATGTATGTACGTATGTATGTACGTATGTATGTATGTACGTATGTATGTACGTATGTATGTATGTATGTACGTATGTATGTACGTATGTATGTATGTATGTATGTATGTACGTATGTATGTATGTATGTACGTATGTATGTATGTATGTATGTATGTACGTACGTATGTATGTATGTATGTATGTATGTATGTATGTATGTATGTATGTACGTATGTATGTATGTATGTATGTATGTACGTATGTATGTATGTATGTATGTACGTATGTATGTATGTATGTACGTACGTACGTATGTATGTATGTATGTATGTATGTATGTATGTATGTATGTATGTATGTATGTATATATATTTATTTATTTATTTATTTATTTATTTATTTAGTTTTTTTTTTTGGGTAAGAAAAATTAGGTCACGTCAGAAACGTTTTTCCTAACTCTTCATAAGTCGGATTCCCGTCAGAAGTCAGAAGTCAGAATCCCGTCAATAACAACTATGGGTGGTACGATGAGGAGTGTAGACGACTATACCGACATCTCAGAGCACAGAGTATCTTGGGATCCATCACAGAGAGGGAGGCACGAAAACAGATGCGAGCCCTCACACGCCGGAAGAGGCGAGCTTTCAAGGAGAGACAGGGAGCAGAGTTGTTTGACCTTCTCATGAGTAGAGATTGCGCCACCGCGTGGAGGGCCCTCCGTGAGCCACGCCCACCTACACCCATAGCAGATCCTCACACTTGGCACACCTATGCCTAGAGGTTATATGACGTCCCAGGACAGCCACCATTGCCGATCCCTCCCACACCATGTCCTTTGATATCCACCCTATTCACAGAAGGCATGGTACGGCCGGCCATCCATAGGCTAGCCGCTACAACATGGCCGTTCAGCAGACCACACGGGACTACAAGGTGAGCACTTTATATACGCAGTAGATGTAGTCTCCCACCTGATCGCCCATCTCTTCAACCGTGCTTTGGTTGAGGGATTACCTGACTCGTGGACTATGCATACCATTGCGCCTATCCATAAGTCTGGTGATAGGATGGACCCAGGGAACTACAGGACTATTATGATAGGCCACATCTTGGCCAAGATCTATGGGGCAGTACTAGAGGCAGAGCTCAGTACATACACTGAGGCACCGGGGATCAGAGCACCCGGCCAGGCAGGCTTCCGCAGCACTTTCTCCACCATCGACCACATCTTCGTACTTCGTTGCTTGATTGAGAGCGCGAAGGCGAGGAAGCGGAGACTATACTGTTGCTTTGGGGATTTCCGCAAAGCCTTCGACATGGTTCCACGAGAGAGACTACTATGGAGACTCCAGGAGTTGCAACTACCATCAAACATGCTATGGGCTATCCATGCTTTGTATGCACGAGTCACAGGAAGGGTGCGCGGCCCCGGTGGCCTATCAGACAGCCTTGTTAGCACCATTGGTGTGAAACAAGGTTGCCCGCTCTCACCCAGTCTCTTCGGTCTCTACATCGACGAGATCACGGAGTATATACAGCGAGCAGAAGGGCTAGGAGGAGACCTCGGAGGTACGCCAATACACATCCTATTATATGCTGATGACATTGTTCTGCTTTCAGAGTCACAGGAGGGGTTGCAGTCACATTTACAGGCGCTCGATACCTTCTGCATGGAGAGAGGACTCACAGTGAACCTTGGCAAGACCAAGGTCATGATCTTCCACACCTCTAGGACAGTACGCCATCACGCCTCCTTCACCGCAGCAAGAGGATAGATAGAGGTAGTGGACTCCTACGTCTACCTAGGTATCACCTTCTCGGGCAGCACACGGGTATTCTCCATGGCACAGGCAGCGAGAGATAGATTGACGCGAGGCTATGCGGCACTAGCAGGATTGGAGAGACGTTGCTTTCAAGCACATTTCCAGGAGCCCCGGACTAAGGGGTGGCTCTTTGATACTCTAGTGACACCCACATTGATGTATGCAGCGGCAGTATGGGCACCAGGGATCACGGAGGCGATGTGGATGCGGATTGAGAGGCCCCAGGTCACCATGATCTCCCGCTTGCTCCGCAGCAAGCCCTCTGTTTCACATGACATTATACGAGCTGAGCTTCGCACACCTGTGATGCTAGTGGAAGCCCTCTTTCAGCTGGTGACCTTTATTCTGAGAGTCAGAGAGCTCCCCACCAGCAGACTCACCAGGCTTGCATTTGAGACCTCTAGACATTTGGCAGAGACGGGGCATGAGAGAGTATGGTACGCACAGACCTGCCAATGGTTAGCAGACCATGGCATGAGCATTAGAGATCTCCCCCCTTTTCAGTATGACCTCTCTTCCCCCTACATTACCCTCTCTCGTTCGGAGAGGAACAGGATCATCCGTCAGGACTTACTACAGATACACGTCAGGGAGACATGGGTTACACCAGGGGAGCCTCTTTCCACAAAGAGGCAACACTACAGAGAGCACTTCCTGACTCTGACAGCGGATGGTTTCATTCAGAGACCACGATACATGGATATATACATGGCACCAGCAGAGAGAGTGGCCATTGGGCAGCTCAGAGTATCATCACACCAGCTCGTGATTGAGGTTGGGAGTGCGACACATACCCCCAGGGATGAGAGATTATGCAGGATATGCCGAGAGGAGATGGAGGTCGAGGAGCATTACACATGCAGATGCCAGGCATATGAGGACATCAAAGACCGCTACCCACGGCTCTTCAGGGGGCCCAGAGAGATCAGGGCTTTATTGGAGACGGAGGACCAACGCCCTCTAGGTCGTTTCCTAGTAGAGCTCCAGCGAAGGCGTGCATCACTTCTCCAGCAGCAGATGGAGATACACCTGACCCCCCAAACTTATATCACAGATTTTTTCAAACCCACAAACACCCAAGGACCCATATCGACGGGGGGTGTCACATTACAGAGAGCAAAGGAGCTTAGATGATAGCGTCGACGACGGAGATTCCCACTCCAGAGAGCCCGTCCACACCAGAGAGAGATTCAGGCGATTCACGCACGCCATGACATGGAGATACGGAGACATCAGCACCGCACCCACGTCGACCTCGATGTGCAGAGCATTTTGCGGATCGCCACGATGCCTTACCCACCGATGCATTATATCCTACACCCACTCTAGACATTTAGAGGGTTATGACACCACCGAGCCTCCCCTCCCTAGGCATATCATATCATATTTGTATCTCACCTATTGAGCATATAGAGTGCATGCCCATAGCACCCCACACCTTCGACACCAGCTACTATCATCCACTCCTTTTATACCCTGTTTGTACTCGCACTTTATTTTCATTTTGGGATCACAGTGGATTGGATCATACTGATGTATATGTTTTGTCTCATAGGCCGATTTGGGCCTCTAATAGACGTTAAGTCTCTCTCTCTCTCTCTCTCTCTCTCTCTCTCTCTCTCTCTCTCTCTCTCTCTCTCTCTCTCTCTCTCTCTCTCTCTCTCTCTCTCTCTCTCTCTCTCTCTCTCTCTCTCTCTCTCTCTCTCTCTCTCTCTCTCTCTCTCTCTCTCTCTCTCTCTCTCTCTCTCTCTCTCTCTCTCTCTCTCTCTCTCTCTCTCTCCCTCCCCCCGCAAAGTTGCTGCCCTCGAAGCCAAGGTGGCAACCTTGGAGAAGGAAACGAGTCCCTTCAGGAAGAGCTTCTTGCTACCCGCAAGCAGCACTCACGGGACTGAGCTTACTAAGATGAGAACGAAACTGGACAGCATATGCGAGGAGGGGGAGATCACCCCTCAGCTAGAGGACATTCGGGTGACTATCAAAAAGGAGTGCATGGAGGTGGTTCAGAGCGAGCTTGAGACTAAGAAGGATGGATGGGTCGAGGTTGTAAAAAAGAACCTTCGACAGGAGGCAAAGAAGAGCCACCACCATGAGGAGATCCACATAGTACACACCACCATTGAGGAGGACCGGATGCGACAGGCTCACAGGCTCAATGTTCGCGTCTCCGGCCTCACAGAGACAGACGGATCGCCAGAGCAGGATGGGCGTCGCTTGTGCACATTACTTGGATACCGCGCGGATGAGCCTCTCCCTTTCACCAGAGCCTGGAGAGCAGGTCGGGACACCACACGGAGCAGAGCACTTATCATTCAGTTCTCAGATGAGGCCACGAGGAGAGACTTCCTCAGACGACGGGCGGTACTATGCACTACACCGGGCACCCCCATCTATTTAGATGACGATCTCACACGGATGCAGGTAGAGCACAGACGTGCATGCATGCCGCGTGTCCTCCAGGCCAGACGAGAGGGACATCCTGCCCTATACAGAGACGGTCGTGTCATCATTGATGGACGGCCCATTGACTAGGGATTCGCGACCTATGAGACAGCACAACAGGAGGTGCACTTTGCGGTCTGGAATTGCAATGGATCTTTGTGGACACATACAGGACGCCTTGAGGAGGTGATGGAGGACAGAGACATGATCTTCTTGACAGAGACACACGAGAGCCCGGGGAGGAGCCTACCGAGGATTGAGGGCTATATGTGGGAGTAAGCTCACCGCCGACAGATGAGACAGCACACCACACGAGGATCAGGAGGAGTAGCCGTGCTCTACAGACAGTCACTACAGCACAGGGCACGGGTGGTAGCCAGAGACCCAGAGCCACGTTTCATGTGGATACGCCTCCAGCTATCAGAGGAGAGAGCAACGTATTTCGCCATATGCTATATTGCACCCACCGGCTCGCGCTTCACACATTCCCCCGAGCAGCCCCTAGGGGGGGAGGGAACAGACACCACATCGCCATATGGCTGCCTCAGTGACACCATTATGGAGTATACCGAGATGGGCGAAGTCTTCCTTGTAGGAGACTTCAATGCCCAGACTCAGAGCCACCAGTGTGATATCTATGACTTTGACGACCCTGAGATGCTTCGTACCATAGAGGATATGTCTACACTCAGAGCCTCAGCCGACACCGCCACACCCACCTCATACGGCAGATACCTACTCCAGATGGGAGCAGCACACCGTCTCATTATATATAATGGGATGGCGACCTGGCCCACCTCGGGTGGCCTCCCCTGCATTCCACCCACGACACCACAGGGGGGTAGTGTGGTAGACTATGTTATCGGACCCCGGGAGGCAACGCATCTCATCACCTCATTCACTATCCCACCCATACCGATTGGAGCTGACCACGCATATCTTGCCCTATCCATACGCGGCTCACCATGCATATCACACCCCGTCACCATACAGCCACATGCCCATACCACCATTCACTTTAGACATGAGCTAGCACATATCTATAGCTCCCATGTTCGAGAGCGCATCTACTCCCTTGATCTCTCTGCCTCATTGGACACCCTCACCGCCCACTTCTCCTCGATCCTCCATACATCCACTACTCTCAGCTTCCCATATACCACCCACAGCACCGCACATTCGACACGGCTGGGGCATACACCCCAGAATAGATGGTACGATGAGGAGTGTAGGCGACTATACCGACATCTCAGAGCACAGAGTATCTTGGGATCCATCACAGAGAGGGAGGCACGACAGATGCAAGCCCTCACACGCCGGAAGCGACGAGCTTTCGAGGAGAGACAGGAAGCAGAGTTGTTCGACCTTCATGAGTAGCGATTGTGCCACCGCGTGGAGGGCACTACGAGAGCCACGCCCACCTACACCCATAGCAGATCCTCAGACTTGGCACACCTACGCCCGGAGGTTATATGACGTCCCAGGACAGCCACCATTGCCGATCCCTCCCACACCGCATCCTGTGATATCCACCCTCTTCATGGCAGTCATGGTACAACAGGCCATCTATAGGCTACAGCATGGCCGTTCAGCAGACCACACGGGGCTACAGGGTGAGCACTTTATATACGCAGCCGATGTAGTTTCCCACCTGATCGCCCATCTCTTCAACCGTGCTTTGGTTGAGGGATTACCTGACTCGTGGACTATGCATACTATCACACTTATCCATAAGTCCGGCGATATGATGGATCCAGGGAACTACAAAACTATTATGATAGGCCATATCCTGGCCAAGATCTATGGGGCAGTACTAGAGGCAGAGCTCAGTACACACGCTGAGGCAGCTAGGATCAGAGCACCTGGCCAGGAAGGCTTCCGCCTCACTTTCTCCACCATCGACCACATCTTCGTACTGCGTTGCTTGATTGAGAGCGCGAAGGCGAGGAAGCAGAGACTATATTGTTGCTTTGTGCATTTCCGCAAAGCCTTCGACATGGTTCCTCGAGAGAGACTACTACGGAGGCTCCAGGAGTTACAGCTACCATCAGACATGCTATGGGCCATCCATGCTCTGTATGCACGAGTCACAGGCAGGGTACGCTTCCCCGGCGGCCTATCAGACAACCTTGTTAGCACCATTGGTGTGAAACAAGGTTGCCCTCTCTCACCCACTCTCTTCGATCTCTACATCGACGAGATCACGGAGTATATACAGCGAGCAAGAGGGCTAGGAGGAGACCTCGTAGGTACGCCAGTACACATCCTATTATATGCTGATGACATTGTCTTGCTTTCAGAGTCACAGGAGGGGTTGCAGTCACATTTACAGGCACTCGATACCTTCTGCATGGAGAGAGGACTCACAATGAACCTTGGCAAGACCAAGGTCATGATCTTCCATACCTCGAGGACAGTACGCCATCGCGCCTGTTTCACTGCATCTGGAGGACAGATAGAGGTAGTGGACTCCTACGTCTACCTAGGTGTCACCTTCTCAGGCAGCACAGGGGTATTCTCCATGGCACAGGCAGCGAGAGATAGATTGACGCGGGGTTATGAAGCACTTGCAGGATTGGAGAGACGTTGCTTTCAGACACATTTTCAGGAGCCCCGGACTAAGGGGTGGCTCTTTGACACTCTAGTGACACCCGCATTGATGTATGCAGCAGCAGTTTGGGCACCTGAGATCACGGAGGCGATGTGGACGCAGATTGAGAGGCCCCAGGTCATCATGATCTCACGCTTGCTGCGCAGCAAGCCCTCCGTTCCACATGACATTATACGAGCTGAGCTTGGCACACCACCGATGCTAGTGGAGGCCCTCTTCCAGTTGGTGACCTTTATTCTGAGGGTCAGAGAGCTCCCCACCAGCCGACTCACCAGGCTTGCATTTGAGAGCTCCAGACATTTAGCAGAGACAGGGCATGAGAGAGTATGGTATGCACAGACTTACCGATGGTTAGCAGACCATGGCATGAGCATTACCGATCTTCCCCCCTTTCAGTATGACCTCTCTTCCCCCCACATTACGCTCTCTCGTTCGGAGAGGAATAGGATCATCTGTAAGTATCTACTACAGATACACGTCAGGGAGACATGGATAGCACCACGGGAGCCTCTTCCCACAAAGAGGCAACACTACAGAGAGCACTTCCTGACTGTGACAGCGGATGGTTTCATTCAGAGACCACGATGCATGGATACATACATGGCACCAGCTGAGAGAGTGGCCATTGGGTAGCTCAGAGTATCATCACACCAGCTCGAGATTGAGGTTGGGCGAGCGACACATACCCCGAGGGAGGAGAGATTATGCAGGATATGTAGAGAGGAGGTGGAGGACGAGGAGCACTACACATGTAGATGTCACGCATATGAGGACATCAGAGACCGCTACCCACAGCTCTTCAGGGGGGCAAGAGAGATCAAGGCTTTATTGGGGACAGAGGACCAGCGCCCTCTAGGTCGTTTCCTAGTAGATCTCCAACACCGTCGTACATCACTCCTCCAGCAGCAGATGGAGATACACCTGGCCCCCCTCCCTCAGACTCATATTACAGATTTTTTCAGACCCACAGCCACTCGGGGACCCAGCTCGATGCGGGGTGTCACATTACAGAGAGCAGAGGAGCTTAGACGACAGCGTCGACGACCGAGACCCCCACTCCGGAGAGTCCGTCCACACCAGAGAGAGATTCAGGCGATTCACGCACTCCATGACATGGACATGGAGATACGGAGACGTCAACAGTGCACCCCTGCCGATCTCGACATTCAGAGCATTTTGAGGATCGCCATGATGCCTTACCCACCGATGCATTATATTCTACACCCACTCCAGGCATTTAGAGGGTTGTGATACCATCGAGCCTCCCATCCCTATGCATATCATGTTTGTATCACACCCATTGAGCATATAGAGTGCATACCCATAGCACCCCACACTCTTGATGCCAGTTATTGTCCACTCCTTTTTTACCCGTTTTTTGTACTCACACTTTATTTTCCTTTTGGGATCACAATGGATTGGATCATACTGATGTATATGTTTTGTCTCATAGGCCGATTTTGGCTTCTAATAGACGTTAAAAAGTCTCTCTCTCTCTCTCTCTCTCTCTCTCTCTCTCTCTCTCTCTCTCTCTCTCTCTCTCTCTCTCTCTCTCTCTCTCTCTCTCTCTCTCTCTCTCTCTCTCTCTCTCTCTCTCTCTCTCTCTAATAGACCCGAAGCCACCCGAGGACCCAGCTAGACGTAGGGTGTCACATTACAGTGAAGAGGAGCTTAGACGACAGCGTCGACGACCGAGACCCCCACTCCAGAGAGCCAGTCCCCACCAGAGAGAGATTCAGGCGATTCACGCATGCCATGACATGGAGATACGGGGACGTAAGCAGCGCACCCCTGTCGATCTCGATGTGCAGAGCATTTTGAGGATCTCCACGATGCCTTACCCACCTATGCACTATATCCTACACCTACTCCAGGCACTTAGAGCGATATGACACCACCGAGCCTCCCCTCCCTATGCATATCATATTTGTACATCATCTATTGAGCATACAGAGTGCATACCCATAGCACCCCATATCCTTGGTGCCAGCTATTATCCACTCCTTTTATATTCTGTTTTGTACCCACAATTTATTTTCCTTTTGGGATCACAGTGGATTGGATCATACTGATGTATATGTTTTGTCTCATAGGCCGATTTTAGTCTCTAATAGACGTTAAAATGTCTTTCTTTTCTTTCTCTCTCTCTCTCTCTCTCTCTCTCTCTCTCTCTCTCTCTCTCTCTCTCTCTCTCTCTCTCTCTCTCTCTCTCTCTCTCTCCATGGAGTCTTTAAAGATGTTGGGCATCATACCCCGTGTCTAAGTATGTATATGTGTATATGTGTCTATGTATATATGTATATGTATATGTATACGTATACATATATGGAACGTTTGGTATGGCACGTACGTGTACATGTATATCAAGGTGTTACGGAACGTTTGGTATGGCACGTACGGTACGTGTAGAAAACATGGTGCCGAACCAAACGTGGGGATATGGAATGTTGTCATAATATATATATATATATATATATATATATATATATATATATATATATATATATATATATATATATATATATATATATATATATATATATATATATATATATATATATATATATATATATATATATATGTGTGTGTGTGTGTATGTGTGTGTATATATGCACACACACATATATATATATATGTGTGACAGTGTGTGTGTGTATGTATGTGAGTATGTATGTATGTATGTATGTGAGCATGTATGTATGTATGTATGTATGTATGTATGTATGAATGTGAGTATGTACGTATGTATGTATGTATGTATGTATGTATGTATGTATGTATGTATGTATGTATGTATGTATGTATGTATGTATGTATGTATGTATGTATGTATGTATGTATGTATGTATGTATGTATGTATGTATGTATCAGTGTTGCATACGCAACATGTTGCGAATGTTCGCAACTTTCGCAACGCAACTCTACGTTGCGTACACGTTCACAATGCGTTGCTAATCTTGCAAAAAAAATTCCTTCCCAAAAGTCCAAAATGTTCCACAAGGTTCTTTTAAGTCTTAATCCTTACAATTTACGAACAAAAAAATTGGTGATCAAGCAAGAAAGACCAATGCCTCAACGAGGATAAAAATGACGGGAGATAAATAGAGTATACAATGTCCCACTTACCACATGATCATTCGAACATCATGTACCATATCACATCATGCATGTGCATATATATGTATGTGCATATGTAATATGTATGTATATATGTACTATATCTTTATCTATGATGTATATTCCTATTTTTGTATGTTTACCAAATGATATGATTATTTACTTAGCTATGTATGTATGTATGTATCTCTATATGCATGTGTGTATGTATGATGTTTGTATGTATCTCTATATGCATGTGTGTATGTATGATGTTAATCCTAAAATCTATTACTCTACGTTTATTGAAAGGCATGTGTATTTACTTACATATGTATCTAATATATATGTTTCTAATTTTGTAGTATGTACCTACTATCATCTATGTACACAATATGTATGCATGTATGTATGCATCTATGTGTTGTGTATACATGTAATATGTATATATTGTGTGTATATATACATTAAAATGTATGTATTACGCTACACGTATGTATGTAGTATATATTTACTGCCGCGTATGTAATACTTTATAATGCATGCATGCATGCATGCATGCATGTATGTACATATGTACATGAAGAGACACATCAACAACCTATATATTTGATATGAACACTGTATAAATGTTGACATGTCTTGTTTTCATGCCTTTTTTTTATGCTTAAGCATCAATAGGAGGATTTTTATACCTAGAATATCTAGAATTCAAAAAAAAATAATAATAATAATAATCTGTACGCAACTTTATTGCAACTTGAACCCGTTGCTAATGCGTTACCAACCCGTTGCCTACGACGTTGCCATCCCGTTGCTAACCACTATGGTATGTATGTATGTATGTATGTATGTATGTATGTATGTATGTATGTATGTATGTATGTATGTATGTATGTATGTATGTATGTATGTATGTACGTATGTACGTATGTACGTATGTACGTATGTACGTATGTATGTATGTATGTATGTATGTATGTATGTATGTATGTATCAAGGTGGTTCGGTACGTGTTGGAATTTGGGGGCCGAGGATCATTCCAATACTAAAACCTTTTGAGCATACACAATTAATCAAGATGATATGTGAGAGATAGAAAGAAAGAGATCTTGAGACAAGGATAGGGAACGTAAGCTGAATGCTTACTCACTAAAAAATAGATGTCCCAATTACAACATGGGAGTACTACTCAACCATATGATGTGGTGCACTCACTAATGGAAGAATAGCCAAGAAGATGATACAAAATTCAGATTATGCTGTTATAACCTAAGTGTGTGTGAAGCGAATGAGCAACGAAGCGAACCTAATTCTCACAAGATAGTGCAACAAATCTGAAAATCAGCAAACCCTAATTCTGAAATTAGGGTACAGAAACCCTAAAAACAGAATATAAGGCTAACTTACAAAAGATAGCTGCCACCACCTTGTAGAAGACTTCTTGCTCCAAGAGAGTAGCCTCTCCTTCACCAAATCTTCACCTCCGAAGCTTCAGAAATCCAAACTTTGGCTTGTGAATTGTCCAAGAGTGTGCCTATGACCTTCTTATATAGGTTAGTAGTCTCTCCAAGAAAGCTAGCGATCAAATTTAACCGAAAAGCTGATTTTTAGCCAAGATCTTGGGATCGTTAAATTTTTACGATTTGATTTTGCTTTTATTTTAAAATTTGCGATTGATTAAAAACGATGCTTTTCTTTTAATTCCATTGCCCCAATTTGATTGCTTTTGGTCAACTGATATCATAAACTAGCTTTTCAATAATTTTGAGCTCCAAAAAATGCTTTTCCCCATTTTGAGATAGATTTGGGTTTGACTTATCTCCCTGTTCTGACCTGTGATGGAAAAATGAAGCATATCACTAGATAGCTCTTACAAAGCTCTATCTATCTAGCCTAAAAAAGTTTTACCCAAACTGTACAAAAAATGCTAAGTCCAAAATGTAGAATTGCTGGAATGTGAACCATACGTACATTGACTTCCAACAATCCCTCCTTCAATGTCATATTGGTACAAGCTTCAGTAACCTGCAAATCTTCTCATGACTATCTCTAGTTAATGCTTTGGTAAATATATCTGCAACATTCTTATTAGAAGGAACATAAACCAGCTCAATGTGCTTCTTTCCTATCTTTTCTCGAATATAGTTGTAGTGTACCTCTATATGCTTTGTCCTTGCATAATGTACTGGATTCTTTGCTATAGCTTTTGCACTCTGGCTATCTGAAAATATCTGAATGGGTTCATGTACTCTCACATCTAGATAACTGAAAATCTTTTGCAACCAAACTGACTTGAGAGTAGATGTAAATGCTGCACGATATTCAGCTTCATACGATGAAGTTGCAATAGTGGGTTGTCTTTTCGAAAGCCATGAGATAAGACAATCTCCAAGATAAAAACAAAATCCAATAGTACTTCTTCTTGTGTCTCTATCACCTGCCCAATCAAAATCTGAAAATCCTTTTAGTAACAAATGTGTAGATTTCGAAAATACCATAGCATAATTTAAAGTTCCCTTCAAATATCGAAAGATCCGCTTTACTGCTTTCCAATGTAACACTGTCAGATTCTGCATGAACCTTGATACTTGAGAAACTGCAAACTGTATATCAAGACTTGTATTACAAAGATATATCAAGCACCCAACTGCTTGACTATATAAAGTAGCATCAAATGACTCTGCATCTGCTACCATCTGTAATGATGCTTTCTGATCCATAGGTGTTTGCATAGGTTTAGAATCACTTATCTAAAACCTCTCTAAAAGTTTCTTAATGAACTTCTGTTGTGTCATATAGATACACTCATCCATAAACAAAAACCGAATCTCAAGATAATAGTGTAAGATTCCCAAATCATTCACATCAAATGTTTGCTTCAATTGTTCTTTGAACATCTGCAAATCTACATCTTTGGGACCTCTGACTATAATATCATCCACATAAATAATTGCTATAATCATCATACCTGGTTCAGCTTTGACATAAAGAGTTGGACATAAAGAGTTGGAGCTCCATCTGAGTTATGGAAATCAATGGATAAAAGATATGTGTGTATCTTTTCATACCATGCTCTAGGTGCCTGTTTTAAACCATACAAATCTTTTAAAAGCTTACATACCAAATGTTCTTTACCTGTCTCTTCAAAACCTTATGGCTGCTGAATATACACATTCTTATGTAAATCACCATTTAGAAAAGCAGTCTTTATATCAAGTTGATATATATGCAACCAAAATGTGCTCCTAAAGCAAGTATTGACCTAATGAGAGTCATCCTAGACGTAGGAGCGAATGTCTCATCATAATCAATACCTTTTTGTTGTGCATATCCTTTGACAACCAATCTTGCTTTGTACCTGTCAATAGTACGATCTTCTTTCCCATAGCCTATAGCCTATAGCCTTCCTTCCCTCTGGTAACTCACATAGCTTCCAAGTTTGATTCTTACGAATAGAATCAATCTCTTCTTGCATAGTTTTTCTCCAAAAAGGAATGTTAAGTGCATCTTTAACACATGCCTATTCATCTTCAACTGTCGTTAGTGCCAAAATATCATGAATCTCAAAGTCTTCAGCAAAACTTACATGATCTTTTTGTTTTTGTTGTCTAGTCTGACTCCTTGTTCTTCCTGTAAAAGTCTTTATACCACTATCTTTCCCGGTCTGATATAACCATGTAGGTGTATCCTTAAATAGTGGTGAAACTCTTTCTGACCCTTTAGCTTCCACAGGTTCTAAAACTTGTCCTCCTGAAGTGCTAGGACTTTCTGGAACCAAAGTCTCATGTGGAACTGAATCTGTAGAAAGTTGTGAAATTCCTCTTTCTTCAACTCTTTCTTGAATCCTAGGAATTTTAACTCCCTCCTTATATGGCCGAACATGTAAATCCAAATTCCTTCTAAAAAATCCATAGTCATTTTCACTAATGAACTCTGGAATTTCTGCTTCTTTATCATAAACCTTATTTTCAGCAATATAAGCATTACGTGAAAGAATAACTTCACCTGTCTCTGGAACATAAAACCTGTATCCTTTGCTCTCAACGGGATATCCAATAAAAACAGCTTTCTATGTCTTTACATCTAGTTTGCCTCGGTCTTTTTTCTTGACATGTACATAAGAAAGTGATCCAAACACTCTAAAGTAACTCACATTTGGTTTTCTACCATAATAAGCTTCATAAGGTGTGATTACCTTTAAAGCTTTTGTAGATGACCTGTTCAAAATGTGATTAGTTGTATGTACTGCATCAAACCAGAATTTTGGTGAAAGCTTCTTGGATGCCATCATGCTTCACATCATCTCAACAAGTACTCTATTCTTTCTTTCTGCAACACCATTCTGCCGAGGAGTATAAGCAATAGTAAGGTGTCGAGTAATACCTTTCTCATCAAGAAATGTCTGGAACTCATCTGACAAGTATTCTCCACCTCTATCACTTCTGAGAATCTGGATAGTTTCTTGATTTTCATTTTCAACCATAGCTACAAACTTCTTGAACATAGGAAAAACTTCTGACTTCAACTTAAGACCATAGATCCATGAGTATCTCGTAAAATCATCAACGAATAGAACAAAATACCTGAAACCCTGAATAGAGTCTTCTCTCATAGGTCCATTCACATCTGAATGAATAATCTACAATTTCTTGGTAGCTGTAATATGACCATGTTTCTTGAAAGGTAGTTTATGCATCTTACCTTCAAGACAACCTTCACATGTCTGAATCATCTGGTAGCTTGAATGAGGGTAAACTCTCAACCATACCTCTGTCTTTGATACTCTTGAGAGCTCCAAAACTAATATGTCCAAATCTCTCATGCCATAGCTTCATATCTTCCACCGGTGACGAAGATTTGACAAAAACACTTGTCTTCTTTATGTGATAAGATCTTACAAAGATCTCTCTCAAATACAACTTTAAAACCATCACTTAAAAATTCAGATATAGATAGCAGATTCTTCTTCATTTCAGGTACATATAAAACATCTGAAATCTGAAAATTACCACCTTCTCTTGACTTTAGCGTTACCGTACCTATTCCCACAACATCCAAATCATTGCCATCTGCAATAGTAACTCTTCTACCTGTAGAATAGGAAAGAGAAGAAAACACATCTCTGCAACCTGTCATATGCTTTGTAGCACCTGAGTCAAATATCCAAGGACTTGCAGAAAGAACTTGTAAAGCTGCCTGATCAAAAGCTACTTCCTCAATGGTGATACAGGCATAAGAATCACCTTGAGATTTCCCTTTTTTATCATCTTTTGCAACATTACCTGATGCCTTTTTCTTTTCTGCTGCAATCCTTTTATAACATGCTGACTTAAAATGTCCAGGTTTCTTGCAGTAATAACATATTACTTCCTTCTTCTTAGAAGAATTCTCTTTAGATGTAGTAGAAACAGAATCTGAAGTAGAAGGTGAAAGAGACGTACTTTCCATCTTGGATTGTTTTTCCTTTTTCTCCTTCTTCTTTTTACCCTTTGATGAAGATAAAAGTGCTTCTTCATTCTCTTCCATTCCCTTCAATTGATCTTCATCTTGAAGTAACAAGAACTCTAACTCTTCAATTGAACCTCTCTATCTCTTGTGGTAAGGGTAAGAGTGGTTATAAAGACCGATATGAAATAGGAAGTGAATTAATCAGCGTATTTACCATTTCTTCATATGATACCTCAACTCCTACATTTAGAAGTTGATCTCTCTGAAGTCAACGAGTCTCGTAATGTAGGTTTGAATTGACTCAACAGCCTTCATCCTTGTATTTGCTAGTTGTCTCCTCAAGTGAGCTTTCCTAGCAGGATTTCTGCTCTGAAAAAGATTCTCAAGCTTCAACCAAGCTTGTCTAGAACTTCTGCAAGATCTGATCTGTGGTAGAATGTGTGTGTGTGTGTGTGTGTGTGTGTATATATATATATATATATATATATATATATATATATATATATATATATATATATATATATATATATATATATATATATATATATATATATATATATGTATGTGTGTGTGTGTGTGTGTGTGTGTGTGTGTGTGTGTGTGTGTGTGTGTGTGTGTGTATATATATATATATATATATATATATATATAGTGAGGCATTATTCATACATATGTACATACCTACATAATATACATATCTTGATCTAATGAATAATGAAAAACAAATGTTTGTGTATGTATGTGTGTGTGTGTGTGTATATATATATATATATATATATATATATATATATATATATATATATATATATATATATATATATATATATATATATATATATATATATATATATATATATATACACACACACACACACATACATACACAAACATTTGTTTTTCATTATTCATTAGATCAAGATATGTATTATGTAGGTATGTACATATGTATGAATAATGCCTCACGAACCTCATTGTGTGCTAATGAAACTATGAGACATGTATTCCTCAACTTCAGTTACATTAAGGAATGGTGGAATAAAAAACATATTGCGTACATTCAATGCTTCTTCTTTGCTCTCATCCTTCCTGAGCAGGTCAAGCGAATTCCACAGGAGAGGGGGTACTCATGAATGGTGATTTTGTGCACCATTCCATAGCCCATGGGTCTTCCTTCTACCAATGTGTCAGCCTCGCCTTCCGCTCAATGCTCAAGGATTTTGCTTTGATTTCTTTTCTCTATAGTTCGTCGCAGTTTCGAAGTATTAGCCTTCTCATCACCAATTTCTGTATGTGCATCCCATTTTCATTTTGTCTTTTGTCAACTCTACATGTTTCCTTTCTCATCAACATTGCCTACCTATGTGCCCTATTCTTTTCTCTACAATTAGAGTTACATGCTGCCTTTATACATAATGCCTACCGAATAGTTTGCACTCTGTAATCAGGGTTTTATTTCGAGTTTTATTTCAAGGACCTTCATATACTTGTTCTCCTAATTCTCGTAGGTTTTCTTGTGTTTTGCACATAAAAAAATACACATCAATTACACCTCTATCCGTTTGTTTTATTTCCGCGGCTTTGCTATTACCTCTTGCCTCTCTATGTGCATACCCCACACTACCAGCTAGGAGTTTTTTGTGGTCTTTGTTGTACCCTTGTTCAGTTCTGACACTTTTACCATGGCTTCAAACCTGGGGAGTGTTTCTTTATATACTTGGTAAACTAGGTCCTATTATCTATAGTTGAGGTTGCAAAGCAATTGGATTCCTGTTTTAAAAAATGATGAAATGGGCTTCAATCGAGTTTTCTGACCCACCAAGGCACACCTGAAAAAATCAAGTCTGAAATACATTCGGGACCCATAAGCCTGATAAGTCCGAAATGGAATCCGGAAAAACGATCAGATGCATCGGAAAGGAACTATGGTTATGCCCTTATTTGGTGGTCTCATTTATGTTTCCCCCTTGAACCCCATACATCATATAGGAGAAGAATGGTTGTAATCTTGCTTGCTTTGGGTTGATCTATCTATGGGACAATGTGGCTGACATTGGTAAGGAACTAGGTAAGGGTTTAAATGTGCCATCAACTTTTGCACCACGCTAGCATCATATTTGTGCTGCATAAAATGTGGATAGAACTTTTCCTCCTCTCCTCAGAATTTTGGTTGAAAGAGATGTGCCAGACATTTAACCTTAAGTCGGGAAATTTAAAAAGTGCATGTTTTCACAGTGGGAAACTTGGCCATTTCTCTTGAGCATGTCCAACTCTTCATGGGGAGACACCCCATAATTTGGGATACCCAAAGAGTTCTGTTCAGGTGGAACAGGTATTTGGTAAACCCATGATCCATTGTCATTCATGCCATCTAAAGTTCCAAAGGATAAATTACCATCTAAAGTTCCAAACGCTAAATTACCATCTAAAGTTTTCTCTCCCAGACAAAGGTACACTGGTGATTGATAAAGGTAAATCAGGGATTAATCCATTGCTTCTCGCCTCTACCTTATCCTAATGTTTTATTATCCAGGTCAACTTCTTGAGTGCCGAAGCTTTCATCTTCTTTGATCTTTAAACCCTCATCAACTTCTACTCTTAATAAATTGAAGCCTACTAATGCTACTCAAAGTTTCACAAATGAAGATGGATTTACCCATGTCACATATAATCATAACTCATCACATCCAACATCAACAGACTTGATAGTTACTTGCTTGAGCCTCAAAGGACCAAAGATTGAGATACTCTACAAGGATCATTCAAAAGGATGGAGAATGACAAAATGCAATTCTTAGACTCGCATACTTCTTCCAAAGATGACAAGACATAACACTAGATCCCTCCAAAGCGACTGGCAGCTGGACTCACACTTGAGGAGGCAAAGTGACAAAGAGCACAAAGGCTTCTTCAAAACCCCTAGGGACTTATTGCAACTTCAATTCAAAGGATTAGACTCTCTGATACACTCCTTGGAGATCTATAGTTTGATTACAACCATTCATTCATAATATTCCTCACTCATTCACTATCCACATTTTAGATTCCTTTTCCTAATGGCTAGGTACACACCCATATAATTGGATAATGTTGTCTACACGGCTTAAACGATTAAAAGCATTTTCATGAAGCATACGAAGTACTGTTGATGAGCTTTTTTGCATGGAGAAACGAAACCACAGATTTACTTCCCCAAAACGTAGAAGGGACTCACCTTCTGCAGCGGAATGATGAATGCCTAGACCAAGCCAGTACAGATATCCGTTGCTAGAAGAAAAAACATAACCATTAAAATAGAACGGGACAGCTGCCCTTTTCCTGCTCCAAGTAATCCACCGCTTCAGCATTTTTCAGAACTCCAGCCACGCTGCCAGCCGTCTAGATGACCGCTGGATTATGTATTCATGAAAATCACAACTCCTTAAAAATTACAAGATCGCAAAGATTATTAAGCGGTCCATGCTGCATTAGACTTCAAGGTTCCTGTATAATTATTACTCAAATCCTTGAGCCTTCAATGCATACCATCTAAATGGTCACTGGATCATAGATTCACGTAAATCATGTTTTCATTGAGTAGCAGATTACATTCCTTAAAATTACAAGATCGCATAGATTATTTAGCGGTCCATGCTGCATGAACAATAGACTTCGAAGTTCCTGCATAATTCTTCCTTGAATCCTTGACCTTTCAGTGCGTAGCGTAATAGTTGAGTTGTTTAAGTTGTAGACTTTCCACCATAGTTAAACTCAGTCCCTTGTGACACATGAGTTTCTCTGACACTTCACTTCAAAAATGTTTGTTTCGAAAGTCGAGTTGCTCATGCCTTCGGTATGGAATATTTGGATACGCCTTTTGGATGGTAAAATTGTAACCTGTTGTTAGTCTTCACGTTGGTCGTATGTTGAAATATAAGGGGGCTGACAGCTTTCTAAGTAGAGTTGTTCTCTTAATCAAATTATCAAAAGTAGTCCATAAGGTAATATTCTTTTTCTAACCCTTGCACACATTCAAAAACATAGGGAGCTATAACAATACATATTGTAACTTGTAGGTCACATGTATTCTTCATCAAAAATTTTCGCCAAAACTTTGCTCATAGAAATTTACAAAAATTGTATATTTTTTGGAGGTGTATTTGAAGTGCTTTTTGTGAAATTCAATATATGGAAGTTGTCCAAGGATCTAAAGATAATTAGGAAAATCGAAACTCTCTACATTGAAGTATCAAGTGTGTGTATTTATATGTGACTCAATTTTCAATAAGATAATCAAAACTAACCGCATGTGCACTTACATACTTTTTGCGACACTTGCAAAATGATATTTTCTTCATCTCACTTCTAATGCATGTTTTTCTTGTATGAGAAGCATGCTTTTTTTATATGAGAAGGAGATACATGGAGACATTATTCATTGGATCAATGGCCTCATATATATATATATATATATATATATATATATATATATATATATATATATATATATATATATATATATATATATATATATATATATATATATATATATATATATGTGTGTGTGTGTGTGTGTGTGTGTGTGTGTGTGTGTGTGTGTGTGAACTAATTTAGTAATATCTCTTGTTATAAAGTAAGGTTGTAAACCTTAATATAGGGACAAGTGGCTAGGATTTCTAGGTCACTCCTTTGCAGTTCATTCGTCACTTCATTTGAATGTGTACAAAAGTTCTCAAGTCAATTCCTACCAGGTTGTGAGCTATGAGTGAATCTCTGAGTGTCTTCTTCCATAAATAGAAGGTTTTCTCTTCAGGAGCAATACTCAAAAGTTATCTATTTTTGGTATGTGCTTTTGAGATTCATGTTCCAAGGTACCATAGGGGTATTATTGCATATATTCAAAGCTTAAGGAGTCTTCTAAAGGGTTCAAAAAAACTTAGGTTGTTCTTGAGTAGGTTTTTTTTAGGACCCTCTCATCTTTGCATAGTGTCCATCACCCTTCACACTGGTATCAAAGCATAATCATAGTCTTGACATTATGGGTGATGGATTCCCTTCTTCAATTGGCAAACTAGATTGAAGCAACTACTAAGCATGGTCTCTAAGGATGGAGGCTTACTTGCAAGGGAAAAATCTGTATGGATACATCTCTGGAGATGAGTCGATACCTATACTCAAAACCAAAGGACAACCAATTCAAGAGAAGAAGGAAAGGTTAAACAAGTGGTGTGCAAAGGATTCTCTAGAAAGGTCACACATTCTAAAACCTATATTTGATTTCTTACTTCCCCATAGCAGGAGTTGTAAGACATCACAAGACCCGGAATGATTTGGAAACATTCTTCTCTTCAAGCATCGAGGTTAGGAAGAAACAATTGTGTATCCAGTTCACATCACTCAAGAAGAAGCCCAAGCAAAGTGTCACCAACTTTGTCACCAAGATGAAGGACATTGCAGATCCATCAGGAAGCATTATAGAGATTATCAATGAAGAAAAAATTGTGAGGCAGGTGATCAATGGAATCAAGGTTGATGAAAAGTAGGAAGCATTCACTGATACCATGGACTTGTACATGGACATGCAGATGCCATACTTCAATACTATCATGGGACAACTCTTTACTCATGAGGCCAAACTTATGAAGAATAGTGAGAATTAAAAAGGTAATGAATCCTCTACCCTTCACATAGATAAAAGTAAAGGTCAAGATGCCAAAAGAAAAGGCAAAAAGTCTAATGATGAAGGAAGCGCCTCCCAATCTAACATTGTAGGTAGAGGTAGAAGCTCAAGAGGAATAGGGAGACGAGGTAGACAAGGCAAGGGGGGATCTCAAAGCTCCTCACCTTGTGCCATATGTGGATTAAGCAACCACATCATAGAGCATTGTTTCAAGAATCCAAGAAACCATAGAGGAAGAGGATACAATAGAGGTGGATATGGATCTCCTAGAGGAAAATACAAGAATTCATATGGATGCAACAACAATAACTAAAACAAAAAATTCCGAGGATGTTAGAAAGGAAGAAGAGAATTTAACAACTAAATGATTATCAATCCCAAGAGGATTCACTCCTACTCATGAACATGACAATGAAAGAAGGTAAATCAGATGAGCATACATTCTATATTGATTCTAGAAGGCAACAAAAAAAGCCAGAAAGGTATGGTTATGACACCTCAATGGTAACTAAACAATCTATCTATATAGCTCAACACTTGAACACTAAAGAGACCCAACCTTATGAGGTGGCTAAGAATAAGCCAAAATGGAAGCATGCAATGGAAGAAGAAATTGAAACCTTGCAGGAAAACAAAACTTGGGAGTTGGTACCCAAGACACCCACCATAAAGGTCATTTGATCTAGATGGATCTATAAGGTAAAGAAAAACTCAAATGGAACTATTAACAGATACAAGGCTAGGCTTGTGGCCAAATGGTATTCTTGGACCCAAGGAATTGATTATGAGGAGACCTTCTTTCATGTGGCAAAGATGCCAACGATTAGAGTACTTATGAATATTGCAACTAGCAAAAACTGGAAGATATATCATATGGATGTGAAGAATTCATTTCTCAATGATGGATCTTAGAAGATGTATATATGAATCAACCCCCTGGGTTTGACGACTAACATTTTCGTGAAAATGTTTGCATATTAAGGAAGGCCTTATATGGGTTAAAGCAAGCTCTAAGAGCTTGGAATCATAGGCTTGTGACCTACTTGTAGCGAAAAGGGTTTTTAGTGAGCAAAGTAGATCCTCTTGATGCAAGGAGCAAGCCTAAGAGCTTTGTTTTGACTCATGAACTACCCTCATTATTTATATCACATAGATGTGGTCATGTGAACACATGTTTGTAAAAATTCCAAAAATAAAACAAATGTACTTATCTTGATCATTTGTAAAAGCCAAAAATAGAGAGGAATCTCATAGATGAAGGGACCCACCAATCCTAAGTTTTAGGATCACTTTTAGGTGAAGAATCAATATCATTCAAATTCAAATTTATGTATAAATAAACCATTTCTTAGTCACCGGAAAAGGAGTCTATTCTTGAGAGAGTGAGCTGAATCTTTGAGCATACATTGTGCTTATTTCATGTAGGAGTAGTCTTCCGCAATTCCCTTGTATCATGTGTGTAATATTAATACACATTATGATTCATACATCATCAGTAATCATTCTCTATGTACTGCTCTAGTACCTTGAGGTACACATTGATCTTCTCTAATCTATTTCTCTGTGTGTGAGTATCCATTTTCGAAACTTTCACTTGGATCACTTAGATAGCAACCTTGTGAGCTATGTATGAAGTTTCATTGTCATTGTATCAGTAGATCTCGAGTTATGAATATTTGAAGGTGACTATGCTTTCACTTCATCTTGTTCCTAAAAAGTTAGGGTGACCCCCCCATACTTATTAAATTATTTTCTCTTTATATGGTCTAGGTAAATTCATCAAACAACTTGATTTAATTAGCTAGAAACGTTGTGAGCTTTCAACATTTTTTGTGAACTTCACTTCATAAAATAGAAGGTTTTGTTAAACCTTTGCCAGTTTAATCTATTTTCAGTCTTGGGTTCTTGGGATGGTCAGGGGTCTGTAAACAGAGGCCCTGTTTGTATTTTCCCAAATCTACAGATTAAGAATATACTACTTCACCGAACTACACGTTAACCGAGATAATCTCCCCAGTACTGGTTCGAATACGTTCTTCAACACGCTTCCACATTAGACAGTGTACCGTACAACTTCTTCACTTATCACGTTAATCAATTTACTTAATACTTCACTTAACTTCATTTAATGATTAAACTTAGTCATCAAAATTGGCAGAAGACAAAGTGTTACGTAGAGTTTGGCAAACAGCGCTTCGCCTCCGGCTCTCGCTCAGACGAACAGTCCAGCGGCTACCCTTTTGTTTCACGTGACTTCTCTCATTAATCTTCCCCCAAAGGTTACAACTTTGCGCTACGCCTTTACATGACGCGTGTGACTTTTCAGAGTATATATTGCAAGAGTATGAGTTCCTTTTTGGCGGCTTACACTGGCACACACGGTGGACTTGAACCCAAAAAGGGTGATTACAAAATCAAGGTTCATCTATGATTCCCTGAATATACATAGTCAGAGCTACTTTAAATGTACTCGTAATCTTCTGCTTGAGGGAATCTAACATATCTTTCAAAATAGCTGGTTCTATAAGTTGTGCATCAGTTCTAACCAAACTGGCAGCTATAACCTGGCTGATAAGTAATTCGGTCTAAGTCTGCAAAAAAGATTCATGTAGATAAAAATCATTGGCTAGAGGAGCGTCTTGTCGCAGCTTCATTTCTTCTATATCTGCATCAATTCGCGAGAGCGTGTCTGCCTGAACACCTAACTGCTTTTCTCTTCTTTCGAGCTCTTGAACTTGAAATTGCATCGTTTTGTAGAAATCTTCTCTCTCTTTATTAATAGCTTCCATCTCCTTCTTTAACTGAATAGTCAGGCCAATCTCTACTTGCAAATCATGACTTATCTGAAAAAGTTCTTCAGACACCTTCTTTAATTCTTTAGTGTTCTGCATAACAAGGTCCGCCATTTCCTATCCTTTCTGCTCCACCAAAGCAAGATCCGCACGTGTATCCTCGAGCAGATTTCCTAGCGCAACCTTGGCATCTTCTTTATCACGTACCATTCATTCCAATTGAAAAATTTCTTCATCGCGAGCAGCAAGGAGAACATTCTTCTCATTCTATTCGGCTTGTAAAAGACAAATCGCTCTTTGCAGGTACTGGTCTCAGCCTTCGCAACGAGCACTTCCTCTTGAAGGGGTGTGATATCTGCTTCTAGAAGGTCAACCTTACTTTACAGCTCCTGTTGAAGTGTTTGAATTGCCATCTTCATCTGGAAAGCCAGCTGTTGAGAAAATTGAATGAGAAGTTGGCCCATAGATGCCAATTCCTTGAACATTACTGCTGGGGGGGAAGAGATGGAGGAGGCTGTGATGATGAGGCAGAGAGAAGATGAGGTGAGGAGGGTGGAGAGTAGTCGAGAGAGGAGAGAAGATGGGTTGATGCCTCACGAATGGCAGTTGAAGGCGCAATGGGAAGAACATCAGCAGCATCAGGAATGGTAGTTGGAGGAGGAAGAGGGATAAGGGCAGTCAGAACTAAAACTATTCTATTCTCAATCTGTGGTACTGACAAGGCGACTTTGATAACTGCCTCTGCATTTCCAGTCAATTGATTGACTTCATCTTCTTGGGCGTCTGCTGTTGGTGAAGAAGGAGATTGACAATCTGTAACAATGGTAGCTTCCGCTATCTCCTTCACAGCCTCAGAATCCAGTTGCTGAGATTCCTCCTGCGATGAGACTTCAACTACGTCTTCCATAATAATGTCCTTTTCCGGCTGCTTACTAGGAGAAGATGGGACAGATTCGGCCTGTAAAGAAGTGGCGGTGTCATGGAAGAGCTCAACTTCTTGTACTGTAGTGGAACTCTGCACCTCGCTTTGCGTTGGGCTAATACGTCTTCGTTTACGATGAAAAAATTGGAGCAGGTCTTTGTCATCGTCCTCCTCCAGCATTTGTGTAGAGTCCTCGTGTAACAGCACAATATCCGTTGGAGCTGGTTGCGTGGCTTGTATCACCGGAAGGAGAAGGGTGAGGAGGTGGGGCAATCGTGTACGAGGAATGTCATGCTTGACGAGTTGTTTTGTAACTGCTAAGCATTCACGGTGAATGCGCCGGAAGAAAAAGGATGTGAAATTGACCCCCTCTTGTGAGGAAGTGTCAATCATCGAATAAAGAGGCCTGGAGATGCCATACGTGCATTTTTGCAAGTTTAATGCTGCTACAAGAAACAACAGCGCGGTGCGTTGTGGCTCGAGGCGGCAGAGAATGACAAACTCATTAGATGAGTGCCAGGGAAAAAGTTCTTTCATAGGTGCCAGCGGAAGGAGTGGTCCATCAACCAATCCTTCCTGAGGGAGATGGAACCCCTTAGCAACCGTGTTTAGTGTAACTACTACCTGGGGGTTTAAGCACATTAATGGCCATCACTGCTCTGTAGCAAGCGTGGCGGCAATGGCAGAGATAATCTGCATGTGAAAGGGATGAAATGCCAAGGCAATTTAGCGAAGGCCAAGAGTCCCCGAGCACGCAAGTACTCACTCACATCTGGAGTGAGACCCGCACAGAAGGTTACTATGTTCGCAAGAGCTTCCATGGCGCACTCAGAAACAAGCAAAAACACAAAGCACACAAGGAACAAACACACAAAGACACAATAGCGACTAACAGCGAGAAGACACAAGATTAAGTAGAACCACAGAAAAAATCTGGCGGCAAGAACCCTAATCATAACGAAGTATTGGAAATATACCGACATAATGGCGACATGCATGTATTAACAGACGCAGCGACATAGAGTTGGCAATTAATCATGGTTAGATAAGAAAACAGAGGGATTATGGTCAGTTGGTCAACTGAAACAAGGAAATCAGAATAGAAAGGCGATGGAAAAGAGTGGGAAATGGAAAAGAGTAAAAATACCGAAGACACCTCATGAATTGGTAGACGGCGGGTAGTAGGGTCGAAGCTTTGAACCATTAATCACTTTAGGTACAAGATGACCAGTTATAGTGGATAACCGAAAAGTTGCGAGTCCCACTTGTTCAGCAATCCGATAGGGACCGAATCAACGCAGTTTAAATTTTTCGGCGGATCTATTAGACTTGGCATTATAGAAGATGACTAATTGGTTTACCATAAACACGAGGGTTTTGAGAAAACAATTGTGGGTTTTGGCTTGTCTCAGCTGCACTTCCTGCATCACCAGAAAACTCTCTAGACATTGTTCATCCAAGGACCGTAAAGCCTCCAATCGAAAGGGAAAAGATTCTTCCGATAATAGCTTCCGTTCAAGGGCCACACGTAGACTGGGAACCGCCAGTTCCATCGGAGCAATTGCTTCCAATCCATACACCAACTTAAAAGGAGTTGTTCCGGTTGCCACTTTGTATGTAGTACGATAAGCCCATAGTACAACGGGTAGAAATTGGTCCCATCTCTCTGGGCAATCTAACACCAGTTTCTTCAAAATGTTTAAGAGAGTTTTGTTGGTACTCTCAGCGAGTCCACTTGCTCGTGGGTAATAAGGAGAACTGAATTTGTGCACAATCTGGAAGGTTTTAGTAAGCACTTGCATTAAGGTATTTGGAAAGTATGTACCTTGATCAGTTACTATCTCCAAGGTAACCCATAGCGTGGAAAAATATCCTTCATTAAACATTTAACAACCGCAGCCACTATGGCTAATCGTAGAGCCCATGCGTCGGCCCATCTAATTGTGTAATTTGTGCATGTAAGAATATATCTATTATTGGTGATTGTCGCCGGAGGTGTAATCGGTCCAATAAAATCCAAGCCCCATTTCTGAAAGGTTCAAGAGGCACAACGGGTTGGAGAGGAAAGTAATGTCTCTATAAAGGTTGACCGGAACGTTGGCACTCGTCGCACTGTTGTACATACTTGTTCACGTCACGATACATAGTGGGCCACCACAACCCACTCTAGAGAATCTTCTGGTGAGTCAGGTCAACCGCAAAATGTCCTCCGGTTGGAGCAGTATGGGCCATGGTAACGACTGAAGCAATTTCAGGGGGGGACACATCTGAGTAGTACTCCTAAGTGGTCCATGTAATATAATTGTTCGACAATCAACCGAAAGTGTCGACTGTATGTGGCTAGTCTTCGTCTAGCAACTAAAGAAATCATACCAGGCGGACATCCACTAGTCAAGAACAGAAGCAAGGTGTCATAGTAAGAAGAGGGTACCGGTAATTCTTGTTGATCATCCTGTATTGTCTCTGCTGCGTAGATGGCTGGTGTTGTATCATCAATTCACTCCGGAGGCTCACCGGAATCCAACCGAGAGAGAAAGTCAGCAAGAGCGTGTGTTGACCCTGGTCGATGTATGACGGAAGAATCAAATTCTTGAAGAAGCAAGACCCACCATGCTAACCGTCCTCCCAAATGCTATTGTCGCATAATATACACCAATGCTGCATGATCTATGTGGAAGGTGAAACGTCTGCCCAATAGATAATGTTGAAATTTTTCACAGAATATACTAAGCCAAGACATTTTTGTTCAGTAACTGAATAGTTACGCTCTGCCAAGGCCAATCTGTGACTCACATAATATACGGGACGAAACCATTTATCCGTCTGCTGCATCAGCACGCTTCCAATGGCACTGTTGAATGCATCCACAAAGACATGAAACAACAATTCCCAATTAGGTGCTTGTAAAATGGGAGCCTGAGTTAATAATGATTCCAGTCTGTCAAAAGAAAGTTGACACTCTTCAGTCCATTTGAAATGACGCGGGCTACTGATTATCAATCGATTAAGTGGTATTACCAAATAGCAAGCCAACATAGATGTTGCCCATGCCACTAGATTTGGCCCAAAAACCGCATCACATCCTTAGGTGTCTTAGGAGCAGGAGCCTCCAGTACGGCCTTCACTTTGTTTGGATCCACCTGAATGCCTTGTTTTGAAATAATGTGTCCGAGCAACTTGCCACAGGATACAGAGAATAGCGATTTGTTCGGGTTCAAGCACAATCAATATTCCTGACACTTTGAAAAGCAACACCGTAAATGGTATAGGTGCACCGATGTATCACCGGATAATGAGAAATCATCCAGATACACTCTCATAAATGTGGTGAGATAAGGGGAAAAAATTTCCTGCATGCAGCATTGGAACGTACTGGGAGCATTGCGCAGTCCAAACCACATTACAGTACACGCATAGACACCCCAATTTGTAATAAATGCAGTCTTGGGTATATCTTGCTCGGCCATTCAGACTTGATTGTACCCACTGTATCCATCTAGAAAGGAATACATCTCCCTACCGGCCACGTCGTCTAGCATGGTATCCAGGAACGGCAATGGAAATGGATCAGGTACGGTTGTGGCATTGAGCTTTCGGTAGTCCATGCATATCCGCAGTTGCTTGTTTTTCTTCGAAACTATAACAATGGGAGAGATCCATTCTGCATGCTCAATAGGCACAATAAATCCCACCTTCAACAATCGATCAAGTTCGGCTTTAACCTGTGCCGCATAGTTAGGATTCATCCTGTAACTAGGTTGTTTGATGGGTCTCGCATCTGGTTTCAGCACCACTCTGTGTTGATAAATCCGCGGGTCCAATCCCTTCATATCCCTGTAGTCTCATGCAAACACATCAACGAACTCTCATAGCAACTGCAACAGATGCTCCTGGAAGGTCTCGGACAGTCCTGCTTTTATTTTTATTGGTCGTGGGTTGGTTTGGTCACCTAAATTGCAGGTGATCAATTGATCTTTCGGTACATAGAACTGCCAGGGCATCTCCAAATCGTCTCCTGACTGAAGTAATTGTTGGAGCATCATATCATCCAAGGTCTGCTTTGTGCTTGACTCATGCTCTCCGGTCAGTGGTATCACCGTACAGGCTGTCGAACTCCAGTTATCAGCCACCATTTGTAAATCTACCGTGCCAAGTGCCATTAGATCCTTGTTGGCGATAAGAAAAGCTTCCTCCTCATCATCGGAGAGACCATCCAACATGTGTACAGGCTTCGCTAAATATGGGCGTGCATGTAAGTCACAGAGTTTCATGTCATCCAACGGGACAACATATTTCTGGTGATTATTTTAAAGACTAATTCATGCGCTAACCAGTCTTGCACTACCTTAGCTTGTTTTAGCCAAGGACGTCCAAAGAGTAGATTGTAATCTAGGCTCGATTCTGGTAAATCTAGCACAACAAAGGTCTCGAGAACCTTGTAGAGTGATCGGAATATCTCGCACCAAGCCCACCGGATGGACTCGAGATTGATCAGCCATGTGTACAAAGAATTGAACAGGTTCAATTTGCATCCACCCCAGCCATTTGCAAAGTGCTACTGTTGCAATCTTGACACCAGATCCTCCATCAATTAAGACTTGTGTGATTTTATGGTTTTTGTACCATACCGTAATCAGTGGTTTCGTATGGTCCACTATTGGGTCCATTTTCGGTTGGATTGTAGCTATTGCGGGAGCACTCGAGGGTCCTGGACTGACCTCCTGCTGGAACTGTTGACGCACTCCCGGGACCAAAGCCAATAATTGACCCAAGGGCAAGGTAATTGATGCCTTGGACAGCACATCCCACACCGAATCAGTTTTGGCTATTTCCGGTACGGTCTCCAGTGTGGACTCTGATAGTGTGTGAGTTGGATTTTGCCTTTCTGGTTTGTCTGGTTCTATGCTTTGCTGCATCACTGGAATTGGGTCAGGGAATACGGTTTGCTCTTGCGTCGCCCACTTGCTTTCTCTTGTAAACACCTTCTGTTGTTCACGAATGCTGGGTTCAAAAATCTCTGCAGCTGGCTATAATTGCTTTCTAGAACGTGTTTGGACCACTGCTGCTTGCGTGTCTACTGGTGAGATATACACCATATTTGCCATTGGATGTTGTCGTTTTTTTTTTCTTTTTGTCAGACTCCGCTGCATCTTTGCAGAACCTTCGGATATGCCCAATTTCACCACAAAAATGACATTTAGGGGGTGGGGGAGATTTACCTTCTCCCGATGGACCTGCATTCCACCGAGCTTGTCCAAAATTATTTGACTGTCCTCCTCGATAATTCCTGTATCCCTGGTACTGGGTATTCCTCATCTGTGGTGGGACATAATGGTTGGCCGGTTGCCCTTGTTCTTGAATGATGGCATTAACAACTGCCCTGTTTTGTACCTTGGCATTGAACGGACAAGTCTCCATAGTGTGGTCTGTTGTGTGGCAAATGGCTCAATACAGTTGATTCAGCACACATGTTGAGCTGTTGTGCCCTGGATTTTTGCATTTGATATAGTATATCTGTTTCAAAGGATCCTCTTTGGATTGCCTGGATGCTTTTAGCCACTCTAAGTCTTCGGTGAATCCACCCACTTTGTTTTGTAATTGTAATTCCATAGCAATTATGACGTTCAAAGTCATTCCACCCACGCACCGTATGATCATAATCTGCTTCAATTGGGGCTTTCATCCATTGATGAACCACTGTGTGATAACATCATCTGGTAAATTAGCATGTGCTGGTGGCAACTGCCGTAAATGAGTCCGAAATAGCGTGGCATAATCCTGTATAGTTTGGTGTGATTTCTGCCTATTGTTCTGCAAGTAATCAAAAACTTCAACGGGGTTCTTCTTTGACCGAAACCGTTGTAGAAAGGCATCCTTCACATCATCATAGTGCCGAAAGTGGTTCAAATCATATTCGGTTAGCCATCGTGTAGCTTCATTAACCAGGGTTGACTGGAACACAATAGCTTTATACGCAGGATCTGTGGGATAATTCAAAATTGTATAATTAATCTCAAAGGTCCGTAAATGCGCATCGGGATCATCCCTCGGAAAACCTCCAAATTTTGTGTATGTGACCCTCGCTGGTACCGAGCACGGTAGGATAACATGTTGTTGCTGATGTTGTGGTTGTGGCTGTGGCGGTGTTCGTTGTTGTTGCTGTGAGCCACTCATGGTGTTGTTGTTAGTAGCGTTGTTGTTGTTACCTGAAAATTGGGGCGGTATCTCTTGATATTCCTGAACTGTATGGTCAACCTGCTCACTTTCCGGTCCTAAAATGTCATTGAACCGATTGATTAACTCCAAATCTAACAGACCTTCCTTGACTTTAGTGTCGAAATTAGCTAATCGTGCACCAAAAAATGGTGAGCGCAGTAAGTGTCCACCAAATAGTATCGCAGTTTTGTTGGAAATGAGGTAGGCCCGTAGCTCATATCACAGGTCCATGGTTCCATAGGTCCAACATATACAACACAAAATCTAGCAATCTTCAATATTGACAAAACATGAACATACCACAACTTAATCATACAGATGATGAGACAAAGATAGAGAAAGAATAGATGACATGTGTAAGGTGTTACGTAAGCCATCGCTTACTCATAGTATCATATATACCAATGTTCAATGTAAATGTGGGATCAAAACTCTCAACCACTCTATGTGATGAGAAATAGATGGAAGAGTGAATGTACAAAATGTAACAAACATATTCAGATGTATGGTCATACATCTGAATATACATGAGATGTGTGACCTTATAGGTTATAGAAGAGTGAATATGAGTGACTGAAAGAGGAAGGATCAGTGTGAAATTGATAATCAACAAAACCTCATCTAACCTTAGGCTATGGAAGACCCTAAGTCAGATACGTGTGTGAAAAGATCACATACTTAAAAAGTAGCAAAGAATGCTAACAAGTTTGCTGCCAGAAATCCTCAAACTCATGTGAACACAGCTTCTCAAACACCTCATCCAAATATGCATAAAGCATATATGTACTGATTCTCTTGTACCTATGCCGAATAGGACTCCTCCTGATATGGATGCTATTGCCTCCATAAAATTCAAGTAGTACATGTGTGCATAAAGAGAATATGTACCTGAATACTTAACATGAGATGTAAATCTTATGTTAAATTCCATCCAATGTCTTTGAAGTAGCCCGAAATCTTCATGTAGAAGAAAATCTTCAAATACACCATGTAGATGGCCGATCCTCACCATCAAGCTGCTAATGACCGAGTCTTCTTTCCATGAACAAGAGATAACCTCCTCTCCATGAGCTAGAGTGTGAGCACACCCTTCATCTTCTCCAAGAAGAATCACAAAGAAGAACTCCATAGCTGCTCCTCAACATGCTTCAAGTTAGCACCATGGCTACCCCATGTGCTAGACGAAACACCACCTCTATTGAGGTCCAAGCTCAAGGCTCGTGTGGAAAGTTAGGTGAAGGATAAAAGATAATGAGCCCAATGGCTTCTTTTATAGTATCTTCATACCTTGAAAAGCACGCCTCCAAAAGCTTCTCAATAATAAAGCAATCGCTTCAATAAAGCTCTACGATCGCTATCCATAATCGGGATCCGTCTGTCACTTTCATAAAAAAACATAAACGAAAAACGTGTTTTCGCGATGGCACTACTCATGGGTATTGAACCCAGGTGGGTGCGATAGGAGGTTAATGTCATAACCACGCTGCCCATCATCATTTCTTGTACAAGGGAGTGAACAGAACTTCTACACATGCTGTGACTAATGGATAAATTTGACCAGTCCTTGACCAATGGGACATTGTTTCCCAACAATCCCCCCTGCAATGTCATATTGGTACAAATTGAACTGAATCTGCAAACTATCAAACCTGCTAATAGCTTATCACAAGCTTCAAACTTGTGCTCCCGCACTGACCTTCAAATCGTCTCTTCAAAGGTCTTCTTCAAAACTGAATTTGACTTTCCTTCAAAAAACTTGAACTTGTTGAATATGAATGATAATACTTAAGAAAATATGCAAAGTAGATATCCAATAGTGTACACATCAAGCAATCACTGCTTGACAACAAATATAGCATGAACTGTCTCTGAACCTGCTATCTCCTGTTTTCAAAAACCTAAAAACATACACTAGGATCCATATATTTGCATTTACCTTCCAAAAAGGTTTCTCAACATACTTCCGCTGCGTCATGTAAATACACTAATCAAGAACTGAATCTTGGAACCTGTGACTGAAAACTCACAACTTAGTGTATTATGAACACTGCTGGTTCATCTCTGACTGTACTCAAGTCAAATCAACTCAACTCAATTGAAATCAACTGAAATATGAGTCTCATCAACAGATCATATCTATGATGTCATCATGTCTTCATCCTTTAAATCCTTTATACCTCTTTTTATCAGAACCTGGTATAAACATATATGTGCGCACCTTTCAAACATACCTTTTTGAAATATCAAGCTTCTCTTCAATAGAAATCTGGAACCTTCTTCTGAACAGGAACATCCTAACAGGAACTTTCTCCAAACATTCTTTTTCTTCCTTCTTCTTTCAAAGCTGGAACATTAAGAGAACCTGATAAAGGAAATATAGGAATACCTGTAGGTATGACTCTGTATTCTTTCACATATGGCTAAAAATAAGTCTTCATGTTTCATCACCCCCTTGGATGACTTAACACTAGTATTCAGAATTTCTTCAAATATATCAGACTTTATGAAATTTGGAACATCTTCCTTCATAAATCTGATGTTCACTGATCAATACCTGTATCTGAAACAAAATCTCTGAACCCTTTTTATTAGCACTGTACACATGCCAATAGCTTTCCATGTCATTCCTTAGCTTTCCAAATTGTAGAATAAGGTTAGCTGAACCTAACATAACAAAACCTTGCTGAAAGCTTTATAGGATTCATAACCTTCTATAACATAACAAGTATCTTCTTCTATCTCTCTGCAACACAAATCTGATAGAACCTGAATCTTTGACTTACTTCTTCCAATGCTAAGAATCTTACAAACAAAGGATAGACAACTGACTCATAAATACTCAAGATCTTCATGATCATTTAAGATCATCCAAGATCATACAAGATCTATCAAGATCTTACAAGATCATATGATCTCTCTTGTGTAGAATCTGCTCTCATCAAACCTTCATGACTGAATGTTTGATTTATTATTTGAATGTCTCTAAGTGTCCATGCTTCTCAGAAAGTTGTAAAACTTTTCTTCAAACAAATCCTTCCAAGAATTTGCAACTCCTACTTGAAACATAAGTGGACAAACTTCTCATCTTGAGAACTCCAAAAGCTAAAAGTTGATACTTCATATCTTTCATATTCTACCCGGGTGAAATGTGAAAGTACCTGCTTGACTTTCATTTGGTTAAATCCACTTTTTAATCAAGTGATAGTATCTGATATCTGATGGAACACCTTTTTGAATACAAACATGCATCCAAAAGTCTAGACAATCATAGAAAATAGATTCTCCAACTGACTAGTACATCAACAAATCTGAATTTTTTGAAGTTTTCTGAAAATACTGAGTATGAGGTAACCTTTTCCAAACATAAAACCTCAACCTAAGTCTTCAACATCTACTACAAAACTCTTTTACCTTAAGAGTTAGATAAAGAAGAAATATACTTCTCTGCAACTTGTCATATACCAAGTAGCTCTGTATTGACGCTCCAAGAATTCTTTGAGGGAACATATAAGCTGCCTGCTTAAAATCTTCAACTTATATATCTGCTGTTTTTTTTTTCTTTCAATGCAATTCTTTGTCAAATCTATTAAATCATGACCAAGTGTAATGCAAAACAAGAAACAACTTCTTCTTTAGACTATCTTCACACAAGATGTTCTCGTAGACTTGTCTTTGGGTATAGAGGATAAAATAGAAAAAGTATATGGAAAATATATGAGAAAAGGAAGTCTTACTTTTCTTTTGGAAATGATGGACTTTCGTTTTTTGCATCTTTCTTCCACCTGATGATGATAACATCTTCAAACTTCTCTTCCATACCTTTTGTTCTCTTCATCTTGAAGTAGCAAGCACTCTTGACCGCTTTAAATGAAATTTTTCTCTTTCTCTAGTACTAAGAGTAAGAGATAAAACAAACATGGTATATAAATGGAAGTGAATATAGAAACATGTTTTATCATCTCCTCATATCTCTGAATCAAAAGTCTGTTTCAAATGTCTGAAACGACTAAATTCACCAATTGTTGTCTGAATGATGAATTACCTTTCTAGGGTTAATGATGAATTACCTTTCTAGGGTTACCGTCTCTAGATCACATTTGTACCTTGATATCCAACCAACTTACAATAGAAAATTGGCTGAAAACAAAAAAACACATCCCATCTCCAAATTTTTCTTCTTAGATGAACTTTCTTGCCATGAAAGAGATCTTTCAAAACTCTCTAGAAAAACCTCTAGATACCTGTTTTGATGTAGCGTTTAACTTTCAAATGATGAAAGCGTATAAAAGCACTCCTTGAAACCTTCAAATCTCTTCATAACTGCTCTTCTAAGACATGACCTGTAAATGATAATCTAATAGTAGAAAGTGATACCTGTGATTTGATGTTGATATGATTCCTTCATTTTCTCTAAACCATTGTTCTTCCTTGAATTTGAAGTAGCCTTCTCTTCATCAAGTCTTGGTCTTCAAACAATACTTTTGTAAAGTATTTGCATACTTTTCCAAAAATATTGGGCTGCTAACAGATCATCAACTTCATACTCCACATTGATGAATACACATGTAACTGAATTGTCTAATTCTCAAATCTCTACTCATCTAGATTAAGTGTGTATGTCAAATGTCAAATATTAGAAGATGCCCTTAAATCATATGTTGTAAATCTGGAAGTCTGGGAACCTGGGAATATGAATAGCCTTAATGCATTGATGCCAAAGACCTAAAGTTCTGAAACCAAAACCTTAGTGCTCTGATACCAAATGTTGGAAATGAGGTAGGCCCTTAGCTCATATCACAGGTCCATGGTTCCATAGGTCCAACATATACAACACAGAATCTAGCAATCTTCAATATTGACAAAACATGAACATACCAAAACTTAATCATACAGATGATGAGACAAAGATAGAGAAAGAATAGACGACATGTGTAAGGTGTTACGTAAGCCATCGCGTACTCATAGTATCATATATACCAATGTTCAATGTACAATGTGGAATCAAAACTCTCAACCACTCTATGTGACGAGAAATAGATGGAAGAGTGAATGTACAAATGTAACAAACATATTCAGATGTATGGGTAGAAATCTGAATATACATGAGATGTGTGACCTTATAGGTTATAGAAGAGTGAATATGCGTGACTGAAAGAGGAAGGATCAGTGTGAAACTGATAATCAACAAACCCTCATCTAACCTTAGGCTATGGAAAACCCTAAGTCAGATACGTGTGTGAAAAGATCACATACTTAAAAAGTAGCAAAGAATGCTAACAAGTTTGCTGCCAGAAATCCTCAAACTCATGTGAACACAGCTTCTCAAACACCTCATCCAAATATGCATAAAGCATATACGTACTGATTCTCTTGTACCTATGACGAATAGGACTCCTCCTGATATGGATGCTACTGCCTCCATAAAATTCAAGTAGTACTTGTGTGCATAAAGAGAATATGTACCTGTATACTTAACATAAGATGTAAATCTTATGTTAAACGCCATCCAATGTCTTTGAAGTAGCCCGAAATCTTCATGTAGAAGAGAATCTTCAAATACACCATGTAGATGGCCGAGCCTCACCATCAAGCTGCTAATGACCAAGTCTTCTTTCCATGAACAAGAGATAACCTCCTCTCCATGAGCTAGAGTGTGAGCACACCCTTCATCTTCTCCAAGAAGAATCACAAAGAAGAACTCCATAGCTGCTCCTCAACATGCTTCAAGTTAGCACCATGGCTGCCCCATGTGCTAGACAAAATACCACCTCTATTGAGGTCCAAGATCAAGGCTTGTGTTGAAAGTTAGGTGAAGGATAAAAGATAATGATCCCAATGGCTTCTTTTATAGTATCTTCATACCTTGAAAAGCACCCCTCCAAAAGCTTCTCAATAATAAAGCAATCGCTTCAATAAAGCTCTACGATCGCTGTCCATAATCGAGATCCATCCGTCGTTTTTATAAAAAAAACATAAAAGAAAAATGCGTTTTTGCATTTGCGCTGCTCACGAGTATTGAACCCGGGTGTGTGCGATAGGAGGTTAATGACTTAACCACGCTGCCCGTCATCATTTCTTGTACAAGGGAGTGAACAGAACTTGTACACATGTTGTGACTATTGGATAAATTTGACCAATCCTTGACCAATGGGACATTGTTTCCCAACAAGTTTCACTGAAAAGCTTCGAATCGCCACCAAGTAATATCGAACTCTCACCGAGACTCGCCGAATTCTCACCGGACCAGGCTGCACTGTCACCGAAAACGTGCTCACCAGATAACACGAACCTATGATCGAAAGTGACCAAATTCTGACCAGATAATGTGGAATTGTCTCCACATTGCACCTCTGTATAATTAGAAATCACCGTACTTTCTTCAGAAGGTATCGAACTCACACCGGAACGCATCGAAATCTCGCCGTGTGCTATCGAACTACCACCGGAATTACTGTTGGCTTGCTGTACTGAACCTTCTGCAACTGGACTTAATGGTCCTGTACTTCTACCACCAAGGGTGTTCCTAATAGGTTTAGAACTGCCCAGGGATGTTGATCTCTGTGATATTTGGGGTATGATTCACCGGAATGTGTTATAGGCATATATCAAAGAATTCTTCCTTAATCTTTAATCTTTGATGCAAACGGCTACTCCATTTCCCACAGACAGCGCCAGTGTTAAACCTTTGCTAGTTTAATCTATTTTCAGTCCTGGGTTCTTGGGATGGTTAGGGGTCTGTAAACAGAGGCCCTGTTTGTATTTTCCCAAATCTACAGATTAAGAATATACTACTTCACCGAACTACACGTTAACCTGGATAATCTTCCCAGTACTGGTTTGAATACGTTCTTCAACACACTTCCACATCAGATAGTGTACCGTATAACTTCTTCACTTATCGCATTAATCAATTTACTTAATACTTCATTTAACTTCACTTAATGATTAAACTTAGTCAACAGAATTGACAAAAGACACCGTGTTACATAGAGTTTGGCAAACAGCACTTCGCTTTTGGCTTTCGCCCAGACGAACAGTCCAGCGGCTACCCTTCTGCTTCACGTGACTTCTCTCATTAATCTTCCCCCAAAGGTTACAACTTTGCGCTACACCTTTACATGATGCGTGCGACCCTCAAAGTATATATTACAAAAGTATGAGTTCCTTTCCGGCGGCTTACAGTTTCTTCAAATCTTGTGAAGTGCACAGTATCTGTTTTGATACAAACATTTGGTAATGATGTTCCAAAAGACTTACTGGTTCTTCATGCATACTGACTTTTTACTTCTACACATCAGGAATTGAAAGATATCACAAGAGACATGGAATGCTCTTGAACTACTCTTCTCATCAAGCACCAAGGCCAAGAGGAATCAATTATGGATGGAGTTTGTAACACTCAAGAAGATGCCCGAGCAAAGTGTGATTGATTTTGTCACCAAGATGAAGGACATTGCAAACCAGCTTGGAAGCATTCGACAAGTTGTTGATGAAGAACAAATAGTAATGCAAGTCATCAATTGTATAAAGGTTGATGACAAATGGGAAGCCTTCACCACAACCATGGACCTCTACATGGACATGCAAGTTCCTGATTTCCACACACTCATGGGACAATTGTATTGATATATTCAGGTAGTGATGTGTGTGAACACTCTAGGGCCACTGGGGCAATTTTTTCCCTCTTTAGGAGGTTTTTTTCCCTGGCTTGTATATACGCCTATAGCCCTAATAGGTTACTTATCTTTGTACATTCTAGTGGTAATACATTCAATATTGTGTGTTGTGCTCCAATCTTCTTCTTCTTCATTGTTCTATTCGCGTGCTTTGGCACATCTGAAACTCTAATCATTGGTAGCAGAGCAGGTTGTTGCTTCATCTAGGGCATCATCGACACCCCTTAGGTCACGCTCTCAGAATCGCAAGCATACTCAAGCTGATTAGGAGATCAAAACAGCTTTGCTATGTGTGCCAAAATCGTGATCCGAGCTTGTTTCGGCCTCTGAACGCACTATTGCAGTGCTTCTGCAGCTATTTCATCTTTTTATGTCGAAGACATATACGGGTTTCAATTCGATAGTATAAGCCTCTCAAAGTTTGCTATAGGTTTAACAAAACTTCTTAGGGTAGTTCTATTCAACTTTTTCAAATATAGTCATTTTTTTGCATCAAGGTATTTTAGTCAATGGCCATGGCTGAAAGAAGTGATGTATTTTGTATGTTGGTATGGTACAAACTACCCATTGTGGGCTTATATGATGCGTCATGTATTGGTCACAAAAGGACTGTGGAATATTGTGCAAGGTGTTGAAAAACATCCTATTACACCTACAAATATAGGTACTCAAACTGGTGCACACAACGTTGAAGATGACGATATTCTTCATGTTCATGTTCATGCTGCAGTTTATGCTACACCTACTGCAAAGCAAATTCTTTGGGATGGCAGAGATGCTCAGGCACATGCACTGATAGCGTTGTCTGTCAAACGAGCCATTATTCCTCACATTCACTCATGCAGAAGAGTTAAGGATGCTTGGGATACACTTACCACATTGTACCAGGCTAGGAATGAGGCTCGTGTTGCTTACCTTCAAAAATAGTTGGAGAGTGAGCATATGAATGAAGGTGATTCTATGGACAGTTTTCTAACAAAGATCAAAGATTTGAAGGAGCGATTAATATTTGTTGATGAAGTCTTGGCTGACAGTTTCCTTGTGCAAAATGTTTTGAATGGTCTTCTTGATTCATACTAGAGTTTTGCTTCTACTCTTTGTTTGATGATGAAAAGCAATCCAAATGCCTTAACATTTGAGAAGTTAGTCTCTAATCTGTCGCAAGAAGATAATTCTAGGCAAAAGAGGTCCATTATGCGTGTTGCAGATCAAGCTTTCTTGGCTAGTGAGAAGGGCAAAGGTAAATGGAGCTCTTCTATTACTAAGCAAAAATCTGCTAATTTTGCACAATCAAAGAAGGATGACATAGACGATAAGGAAATAGAAAAGCAATTTTTTTTTTTTTGCAAGTACTATAAAGCAAATGATCATGTCATAAAGAATCGTCCAAAACTAGCTACAAAAGAGGCAAAGAAAAAAGAGGTTGGAATGGTTGTTGCAAAGGCCTCTACACAAAAAACAGAGTATGCTAATCTAGTGCGGAATGAAGAATGCGCGTTTACTACCTGTTTTGATCCATCTTCCTGAACAGTGCATGTCTATAGTAGAATCAGATGTTTGGTACTTTGATAGTGGGGCAACCAAACATATTACCTCACAACGTAGTTTCTTCACTTCACTCAAGCCTGCTCCTACAAGGAATACTGCCACATGTGCCAACAACTCCTCTTATTCTGTCATGGGAGTTGGTAAGATCATTTTGACTACTACTCATGGTAGTTCTTTCACATTGTTGGATGTTTTATTTGTGCCAAGGATCAAGAAGAATCTGTTATCAATTTCATCTTTAGCCAAGATTGGCTTTGTTGTGAATTTTGTTGAGATAGATGTATAGTTCATGCTCTATCAAATGGCGACGTGATTATTGCTTCTTGCAATTTATGTTGTGGGATTTATGAGCTCATAGACTATGAAAAATATGTGAATGATTTGGCATGTGCAGTACATGATTCTCATGCTATATCAGATGCAAAGCTTTGGCATGCATGCTTTGATCATCTGAATTTTGCTAGTTTGCTATGCTTGTAGAAATCTGAAAATGGTGTCCTCTTTGCCCAAACTTGAGGCACCCGGTAAACATGTCTATGAAGGTTGTATTTTGGGCAAAATTCAGTGTTCCTTCTTTCTAAAAGATGGTTCAGTTCGAGCTACTAAAAAATTGTAGCTCATTCACAGTGATGTCTATGGTCCTATGCAAACACCCTCTTTTGGAAATTATCTTTACTTCGTGACTTTCATTTGAAGTTGCTAAAGGGAAGAGCAGGTCACTCATGGAAATGGCGAGGTGTATGGTCAAAAGTCAGACTTGACCACATAGTTTCTCGCTTGAGGCTATTATGTGTGAAGCATATGTACTTAACAGGTGTCCCACTAAAGCATTGTACTCTATTACTCCATATGAGGCTTGGCATGGTTGTAAGCCATCTGTTGCTCACCTATGTGTTTTTGGTTGTTTGACATATGCATTAATGCATGAACAACATCGCAGGAAATTGGATGATAAAGTAGTAAAATGTATTTTTGTTGGGTACAATTATGAAAGCAAATGCTATCATTTGTATCATCCACAGTCTAAATGCATTATGGTTAGCCGTGATGTTGTTTTTGTGTAAGACGCTATTCAACCTTTACTTTCATGTACGAAGGAGACATCTATTAGCTCCAAAGACACGTATGATACTTTGTTGCCTCTTTTTATAGGTTGACATTCTAGTGATTTTCCTAATGAGGCAACTTCTCAACCTTTTCAAGTTTCATGTGATGATGCAGATCATTCCATTTCTGATCCAAATTTACATGATGCACTTGTCGATGAGAGAGTTGAAATTGAGGAGGCAAAAATTATGCCAAAATGGTTGGTGCAGACTTTGCTTGATAGCAAATTAGATGCATCTCTATCATGTCATACTCATTTAGGCTCTCATAGTACCTCTTTTGCATTAGATTGCTATGCTATGGCTGCCTCTAGTATCTGTGATGAGAATGAGCCTGTTTCATTTGATGGAGCACAAAATTCAGAAAATTGGATTGCTTCTATGCAATCTGAATATGATGCTATAATGAAAAATGGTACATGGCTTTATGTGACTTGCATCCTGGCAAGACGGCCACTGTCACTAAGTGTGTATACAAGCTAAAGTGTAAGCCTGATGGAACAATTGACAAGTATAAGGCTAGGCTTGTTGCAAAGGGTTATGCACAAGAAAGAGGCATTGATTTTGATGAGACCTTTTCACCTACATGTTGAATGACTAGTGTTCGTAGCATCTGTGCACTTGCACCTCATCATGCTTGGAATGTACATCAGTTGGACATTAAAACTACAATTTTGAATGGTGACTTGCATGAAGAAGTGTATGTTTTTTAGCCCCATGGCTTTGTGCAAAAAGGGCATGAAAACCAAGTGTGCAGGTTAAAGAAGACATTATATGGTTTAAAGCAAGCACCATGTGCTTGGTATGAAAAGATACATGCCTATCTAATTGCACTTGGTTTTGAGAACAGTCCAACTGAAAGCACCTTACATGTTAAGCATGCAAATGATGTGCTTCTGATCATTGTTGTGTATGTTGATGATATGCTGCTCACTGGTCCTCATGAGAAGCATATTGCTGATTTTAAGGCTGATTTGCATGCATTTGAGATGTTTGATTTGGGGCATTTGCATCATTATTTGGACATTCAATTTATGAATTTTGATGGTAACAAAATTTAGTGACACACTATTGTAGCATTTTGGCCTTGAAGATTGTAAACCTATTGCCACTCCTATAGAGATAGGTTTATGAATGAGTCTTCATGATGTTGGAGATGCATTTGATGGTATTCTCTATCAGCAAGCTATTGGATGCTTGATTTACTTATGCATTACTCAGCTAGATATTCAGTTTGTTGTCTCACAGATGCGTAGCTTTATGCATTGCCCAGGTGTCAAGCATTGGCAGGAAGTTAAGCGCATCTTTTGCTACTTGAGTAGTACCTGGCTACTTGGATCCTTTTATCCCAAGGGAGGATCACTACCACTAGATTTACATGCTTATTTTTACTCTCATTAGGCTGGTTGCTATGACGCTCATGTGTCCACTAGTGGCTTTTACTTCATGCTTGGTAGCTCATGTATATCTTCGTTGAGCAAGAAGCATCCTAATATGGCCACTTCTAGTTGTGAGGCTAAGTATAGGGAAGCTTTCACAGGGACAGTTGAGTGTGTGTGGCTCATATGCCTTATGGTTGATTTGGGTTTTGGTCAATCTTCTGCCACCACCATCTTCATTGATAGTCAGAGTGCATTGGCTATTGCAGGGAACCCTTTTGTTCCATGCTCGCGCTAAGCACATTGAGGTGCATTATCATTATGTCAGGGAGAGGTTCTCTACAAGAGCAAGAGGCAAAGGAGGTAGAAAAGGCAAGGGGAGAGCTCAAGGCTGCCATATGTGGGTCTAACCAATCATATTACAAAGAACCATTTCAAGAACCCAAGGATCCAAAGAGGAAGAGGATAAAATAGAGGAGGCTATGTAAACTCAAGAGGAAGATTCAACAATTCTTATGGATGCAATAACAAATCATAAAATAATAACTACCAAGGTGGATACAAAGAAAGGAGAGACTACAACAACTATATAGGTGATCAAGCTCAAGAGAACTCACTTTTTCTCATGAACATGACTATGAAGGAAGCTAAGGCACATGAACATGTGTTTTATATAGACTCAAGATGCTCAAAGCATGTAGCAGACAATATAGCTCTACTCTCATAGTTGGAGGACCCAAGAAATAGGCATGAATTTCAAAAAGGAGATGATGCTATCAGGGCATAAAATGAGACCACCGTGTGGATCAGGTCCAACTTTTCTATGGGCCTCTTCGTGGCTACACATGGGGTGTTTAGTGCATTGCTTTAGGAAGTGGGAAGCGAATTCAAAGTTGATTGAGGTGATTGAGTATGAGAATGTGCTAATGTATGAATTGAGTACAAATCCTTGAGCCATATTGCTTCTTGAGTTGCAATAGTTAGAACTCTATATTCTGCTTCAATTGAAGATAAAGCAACTACTGGTTGCTTCTTGGAACTCCATGACACCAATTTTGAACCTGCAATTGATAAGTATCCAAAGGTACTTCTTCTATCATCTTTTGCCCCTTCCCAATCTGCATATGAATAGATTTTGATATCCAAATATGAAGAGTAAGGATAATAGATACCTTCATTAAGTGTCCCTTTGAGATACTTGAGTACTCCCTTTGCAGCATGCAAACACACATACTTGACTCACACTCGACTAATGAAAAACACACTTTTGATTGATATTATTATGTTATTATTTTCTAAAACATATTAAAATGCATGTTATGTAGATTTATAATTATGCACATAGACACATATGTTTTTACATATAGATACCATTATATACAAATACATTCAAACACACATGGACATAAATGTATACAACAGCCAAAAGGGGGAAAATCTTTCTTTTTCTCTCTCTGAGTATTCACGTACCTGAAAGAAAACATAAAAGAATGAACATACACACACAATATATATGCGTATTCATACAAATTAACTAAGACAAACAACATCCAAGCACGTATGCACCACACACAACTCACACACACTCATGCATTACACACGAAACCTCACACACGTATACATAATCAACATGCAAACACATATAACTTGAGTCACACTCGACTCATAAAAGAAACACTTTTTATTATTATTATTTTGTTATTATTTTCTAAAACATATTGGAATGCACGTTATTTAGATTTATAATTACGCACATAGCAAATATGGTTTTACATATAGATATCATTATATAAAGTTAATTCACACACACATGGACATAAAGGTATACATTTATAGGCACATATACATAGATGGAGTACATAGATTAACACACATGATCATATATGACATAAATGTATAAAAAAACATAGACATGCCACATTTACACACATATACACACATTCACATATGTAGACACACAAATAGTTAAATATGCACATCAAGCACATACATCCACATGCAGAACTCACATACACACAAATATACATAGTTAAGCACATAAATAAAATAAATAGGCACACATATATGGCCACAAAAATATCCATGTTCACATAAAATTAAACACACATAAACATGCATTTAGACATACACACACATATACATGTAGTCATACATACACAAATACACACATATAGATAGTCACATAAAATAGACTCACACACATACATAGACGAGACACACATAAACACACATTGAACAAACACATTCTCACATAGATACTCACATGAACATAGAGTTATTATGCCATGCACATTCATATGCATGCATCACATAGGGTTAGATACATGCGTACTCACACACATTATTATGTTTACATAAACATGAACACATACACATAAACACATATAGGGTTTCATAAACACAACACATTTAGGGTTTTTCACATATACATTTAGATATGCACATAGACATTTTAGGTCACACAAATTCGTAGGATTCACATAAACATATTAACACACACACACACACACATATATATATATATATATATACTCACACATATGCATATAGTATATTTTTATATCCACATATATGGTTCACATATATAAACATACATAGTGTACACATATGTCATTTGTAAGGGTTATGTATGGAGGGTTCAAATGGACATAACTATTAGGGGTTTCTCATAGACATAAAATGTTTGCATGTCATGAAGAGTTCACATGGTTATAAAGGGTTCTCATGAAAAGCATACATGGTTATGGAGGGTTTATATGATCATGTACATGGACTTCTTCTTCACGTACACATGTCTAACATCCATGGCCTTCTTTTCTCATCATAAACAAGTTCATAACATAAACTCATATAACTGATACCGTTTAATCTATGTATACAATTATACTCATTAACTATCATCCTTTCATGTTTGGTTTATAGCACATCTTCCTCTTTTTCTTTGCCTGTAAATACTAAAGAAAGAGATTATTCAAATAAAAACGTAACATGGAACACATTTTAAGAGGCTTACATATCACCAATTTTTAAGAAGATTTTAATTTTTTTGAATGTAAATCGGAGTGGAGAAATCCATATGAAAATGCAAGGCATCCAATTGAGAAGATAGATAATGTGAACACTCCTTATGGTAATATGAACTTACTAAGCAGACTACTCTATGTGCCTACTATTACCAAGAACTTTATTAGTGTAGTTCAAATTATTGAGAAGGGATTGTAGCTTAGATTTACCAAGCATGGAGCATTTATTGAAGACCCACATCTGGGATTCAAGAAGATAACAAGAGGAGAAAAATCAATTATATTGTTCACCTTTGAGCTCCAAGACACCAAAAACATTGCAGTATTTAATTATGGCATCCAAACTCTATCAGAGTTATAGATGTGGTACAAGAGGTTAACTCACATAGGAAAAAGAGCTCTCAAACAAATCAGTAGGGATCAGAGTTGTTGATATATTTAGGTAGTGATGTGTGTGAACACACTAGGACTGTCAGGGCACTTTTTTCCTCTTTAGGATGTTTTTTCCCCTCGGCTAGTATATATGCCTATAACCCTAATGGGTTCCTTATCTTTGTACATTCTAGTGGTAATACATTCAATATTGTGTGTTGTGCTCCAAGCTTCTTCTTCTTCCTTGTGATGTTCGCATGCATCCGTAGACATCTAACGCCAATAATTGGTATCAGAGTAGGTCACCACTTCATCTAGGGCGTCGTTGACACTCCTCCGATCATAGTCTCAGAATCGCATGAAATTCGGTGAGCATACTTAGGGTGATTAGGAGATCAAAACAACTTCTCTATATGGTTCCGAAATCAAGATCTAAGCTCGTTTTGGCCTTTGAATGCACTATCACAGTGCTTATGTAGGCTATTTTTTCTTTTTGTGCCAAATATATATATAGGTTTCGGTTCGTGAGTATAAGCTTCTTGAAGTTTGCTACATGTTTAGTGGAACTCCTCAAGGTAATTCTGTTCAACTTTTTCAGATACAATCATTTTTTTGCATCAGGGTATTTTAGTCAGTGGCCATGGCTAAAAGTAGTGATGTATTCCGTATGTTAGCTATTGAGGGCAAGTTGGATGGTACCAATTACCCATTGTGGGCTTATATGATGCAACATGTATTGGTTGCAAAAGGATTGTGGAACATTGTGCAGGGTGTTGAAAAACGTCCTATTACACCTTCAAATATAGGTATTAAAGCTGATATAGATGGCATTGAAGATGCTGATATTCTTCAAATTACTATTCGTGCTACGGTTTCTGCTGCACCTACTGTAGATCAAATTCGTTGGGATGGAAGAGATGCTCAGGCACATGCATTGATAGCCTTGTCTCTCAAACATGCAATTATTTCTCACATTCGCTCTTGCAGAATAGCTAAGGATGCTTGGGATACACTTACCACATTGTATGAGGCTATGAATGAGCCTCATGTTGCTTACCTCCGAAAATAGTTGGAGAGTGAGCAGATGAATGAAGGTGATTCTATGAACAATTTTCTAATAGACTTGAAGTAACAATTGATTTCTGCTGATGAAGTTATACCAGATAGCTCACTTGTGCAGACAATTCTGAATGGTCTTCCTGATTCATATCAAAGTTTTGCTTCTACTCTTCATTTGATGATGAAAGGAAATCCAAATGCCTTGTCATTTGAGGAGTTAGTCTATGTTCTGTTGCAAGAGGATTAGTCTAGGCAGAACAGGTTCATTATGTGTGTTGCAGATCAAGATTTACTAGCTAGTCAGAAGGGTAAAGGTAAATGGAGCTAATCCACTAGTAAGTAGAAATCTACAAATGCTACACATTCGAAGAAGGAAGACAAAGATGAGAAGAAATTAGAAAAGCAGAAATTCTTTTGTAAGTACTTTAAAGGAAACGATCATGTCATGAATAACTATCCAAAACTGGCTGCAAAAGAGGCAAAGAAAAAAGAGGCTGGAATGGTTGTTGCAGAGGCCTCTACACCAAAAACAGAGTTTACTAATCTTGTGCAGAATGAAGAATGGGTGTTTACTACTGTTTGCAGTTTTGATCCACCTTCTCCTGAACAGTGTATCTTTGCAGTAGAATCAAATGTTTGGTACTTTGATAGTGGGGCAACCAAACATATTACCTTGTAGCACAATTTCTTTACTTCACTCGAGCCTGCCCCTATAGGGAATACTGTCACATGCGCCAACAACTCCTCTTATCCTATCATGGGAGTTGCTAAGATCATTCTAACTACTGTTGATGGTAGTTCTTTCACTTTGTTGGATACTTTATTTGTGCAAGGGATTAAGAAAAATCTATTATCAGTTTCTACATTAGCCAAGATTGGCTTGGTTGTGAAATTTGTTGATGACAGACAGTTCATGATCTTCCAAATGGCCACATGATTATTGCTCCTGGCATTTTATGTTGTGGGTTGTATAAGCTCATAGACTATGAAAAAATTATGAATGATTCAGCATGTGTAGTACATGATTCTCAGGCTATGTCAGATGCAAAGCTTTGGCATGCACGCTTTGGTCATCTACATTTTGCTAGTTTGCTACACGTGGAGAAATCTAAAATGGTGTTCTCTTTGCCAAAACTTGAGACACCCTCAAAAACATGTCTATGAGGGTTGTATTTTGGGAAAAATGTAGCGTTCCTCCTTCCCAAATGATGGTTCAGTTCGAGCTACTAAAAAATTGTAGCTTGTTCACAATGATATCTGTGTTCCTATACAAACACCCTCTTTTGGAATTTATCTTTACTTTGTGACTTTCATTGATGATTTTTTAGGCATGCATGGGTATATCCATTGAAAGCAAAGTCCGAAGTGTTCATGTGCTTCAAACAATTTTTGGCTTTGGTTGAAAATCTATCAATATGTTAAATGGGTACCCTCTGTTCTGATCGAGGGGGGAATATATGTCTTCTGAATTCAATGCATTTATGGCTGAATGTGGGATAAAACATCAGTGTACAGTGCCATATACACCTTGACAGAATGGAGTTGTTGAACGGAAGAACAGATCACTCATGGAGATGGCGAGGTGTATGGTCAAGAGTCAAGCTTTACCACATAGTTTCTGGCTTGAGGCTATCATGTGTGTAGCACATGTACTTAATAGGTGCCCCACTAAAGCATTGTAGTCTATCACTCCATATGAGGCTTGGCATGGTTGCAAGCCATTTGTTGCTCATCTGCGTGTTTTTGGTTGTCTGGCATATGCATTAGTGGCTGAACAACATCATAAGAAATTGGATGATAAAGCATTAAAATGTATTTTTGTTGGGTACAGTTCTGAAAGCAAAGACTATTGTCTATATCATCCATAGACTAAATGCATTTTGGTTAGCCGTGATGTTGTTTTTGTGGAATATGCTATTTTGCCTTTACTTTCATGTACGAAGGAGACATCCGTTAACTCCAAAGACATGTATGATACTTTGTTGCCTCTTTTTATAGGTGGATAGTCTAGTGCTAGTCCTATTGAGGCAACTTCTCAACCTTTACAGGTTTCATGTGATGATGCAGATCATTCCATTTCAGATGCAGATTTTCATGATGCACTTGATGAGAGAGATGATATTGAGGAGGCAAAAGCTATGCCAAAATGGCTAGTGTAAACTTTACGTGATAGCAAATTAGATGCACCTCGATCATATCGTACTCTTTCAGGCTCTCATATGCCTCTTTTGCATCAGATTGCTATGCTATGGCTTCCTCTAGTCTCTGTGATGAGACTGAGCCTGTTTCATTTGATGAAGCACAAAATTCTGAACATTGGATGGCTGCAATGCAATCTGAATATGATGCTATCATGAAAAATTGTACCTTGTCTTTATGTGACTTGCCTCATGGCAAGAAGGCCATTGGCACTAAATGGGTATACAAGCTAAAGTGTAAACCTGATGGAACAATGGATAGGTATAAGGCTAGGCTTATTGCAAAGGGTTATGTGCAAGAACGAGGCATTGATTTTGATGAAACCTTTGCACCTACTTGCTGAATGACTACTGTTCCTAGCATCTATGCACTTACAACTCATCATGGTTGGAATGTACATCACTTGGACATTAAGACAACATTTCTGAATGGTGACTTGCATGAAGAAGTGTATATTTTTCAGCCCCGTGTCTTTGTGTAGAAAGGGCATGAAAAGCAAGTGTGCAAGTTAAAGAAGGCATTATATGGTTTAAAGCAAGCACCACGTGCTTGGTATGAAAAGATACATGCCTATCTGATTGCACATGGTTTTGAGAACAATCCAACTGAAAGCACCTTATATGTTAAGTGTGCGAATGATGTGCGTCTGATCATTGTTGTGTATGTTTATGACATGTTGCTCACTGGTCCTCATGAGAAGCATATTTTTGATTTCAAGGCTGATTTCCATGCCTCATTTGAGATGTCTGATTTGGGGCATTTGCATCATTATTTGGGTATTAAGTGTATGCAAGTTGATGGCAGAATAGCTTTGTGTCAAATGAATATATTGATGCATTTGATGCTATTCTCTATCAATAGGCTCTTGGATGCTTGATTTACTTAAGCATTACTCAACTAGATATTCAGTTTTTTGTCTCACAGATGAGCAAGTTTATGCATTGCCCAGGTGTCAAGCATTGGAAAGTTGTTAAGCGCATCTTTTGCTACTTGAGTGGTACTCGGCTACTTGGGTTGTTTTATCCCAAGGTGGATCACTACCGCCATATTTGCATGCTTGTTCTGATTCTAACTGGGCTAGTTGCTATGACACTCATGTGTCCACTAATGGTTTTTGCTTCATGCTTGGTAGCTCATGCATATCTTGGCTGAGCAAGAAGCAGCCTGCTATGGCCACTTCCAATTGTGAGGCTGAATATAGGGCAGATTTCACAGTGACTATTGAGTGTGTGTGGCTCAGATGCCTTATGGCTGATTTGGCTATTGGTCATTCTTCTGCCACCACCATCTTCATCGACAGTCATAGTGCATTGGCAGTTGTGAGGAACCCTGTATTCATGCTTGCACTAAGCACATTGAGGTGCACTATCATTACGTCAGGGAGGGTTCTCTGGTGGAGAGATCAGCTTGGCATATGTGCCCATGTAGGAGAACATTGCAGACCTTTTCATGAAGGCTTTGTCTAGGGAGAAGTTTGAAGCTTTTTGCAAAGCTTTGGGCTTACTTCCTTTTGTGGATTGATTGCACATAGCTTGACAATTTCTTATACATGAGTGCCAGCTCCTTGCTCACCGCATCACTCCTAGGGGGGACTTGTTGATATATTTAGGTAGTGATGTGTGTGAACACACTAGGAGTGCTGGGGCACCTTTTTCCCTCTTTAAGAGGTTTATTTCCCATGGCTTGTATATATGCCTATAGCCCTAACATGTTACTTATTTTTGTATATTGTAGTGGTAATACATTCAGTATTGTGTGTTGTGCCCCAAGCTTCTTCTTCTTCCTTGTGCTGTTCACGTGCTTCCACAGACGTCTAACTCCAACAAGAGTGTACTTGGTCTACAAAATATATCGAAACAACTTATGATTTATAAATGTATTGCTTGTCAATTTGGTAATTCACATAGGAAACCCTTCACCAAGAAAGGCAACATACATGGAGATCTATTTGAGCTAGTCCACACAAATGTATGGGGAACAAGTAAGGAGCCTTGAATCTTTGGATCAAGGTACTATGTGTCATTCATAGATGATTGTAGCAGATGGAATATCTTGTATTTCATGAAGCATAAAGATGAGGTATTTTCATGTTTCAAAAATTATTTAGTTCTTATGAAGAATCAAATAGGTAAAACCCTAAAGAGACTAAGGAATGATGTTGCTATACAATTCTATACATTTAGCACAAGACTCATATTTTGAGGAGCCCTCATCATATGAGGAAGCAAAGATGAAGCCAGAATGGATGAACACCATGGATTAAGAGATTGATGTTGGAACATCAAGCCTACACTATGCTTGAGGTGGATTTGATCTATATCAAAAGCTATCATTTGGATTACATCAAAAGAATATCCATTGGAGAGTTCTTTTACTTATGCTCATTTATTGTATTTTTTAAAAGATTTTTTATGGATCTTTTACCATTGTAAAAGCCTAGAGATTTACACATGTAAAAGGATAAAGAGAGAGCAAAAATTTGATAAATTTGTGGTGGTTGAGTTGTAATCAATCGATCACCTAAAAGTAGATCAAACTAGATCTTCACTTTTCCTAGATTCTAGGAAAGTGAATTGATTCCCTCCAACAACCTTTACCGCCTTCATTTGAATTCAAAATCCACTTTTAGAAGCCATGGAGCACTTGAAAAGTCTATATAAAGACTTAAATTCACTTGTATATTACATGGAAGCAATATACATACACTTGTGGCCATCATTGTCTTGCTCCTTCAATTTTCGGCATCATCTTCTTCAACAACAGTAAGATTGAAGAGGCTGCTGCTCTCTCTACAGAGCTGCAAATTGGATGAGTTAGACTCATTGGAAAGATTAGTGTCTAGTTTATGCCTATAAATTGCAGCATTTGGTTCAATAAAGTGGGAGAAGTCTTAGGTTTTCTATCTCAGGGCCAATCTCTACATATTCCTAAAAAATAGGAGTACTATTGTTGAGTGTCTGATTCACTCCAAAAGCATAATTTGCTTATTCCTTGTACTCTTGTGCATTCTATACACTCAACTCTATGTGTATCACTCCCATAAAAGGATTTTTTTTTCAAATTGTAATCACCCTGGTTGCTATGAGCATTTGAAGTTTGTTGTCTCATCCAAAGATAGTAAGTTTTTTGAGCTATTCGATGTGCAAACCTATCTGTTTTGTATCGAATCTTTCTCCTTGATGCTCCAAAGTACATAGTGCATTTTATTGCACTTATCGCATGCCTATAAGGTCTATTTGAGTCTCCATAAGCTCAAGGGCTGGTCTTGTGCTGGTTGCTTGGACTAAACTTTGTCGCTTTGCAAATCACTTTTTACCTCCTACAAGCTTCTCTAAGTTCTTTCAGTGGTATCAGAGCTAGATCAAGATGGGTGACGGATTTCCCTCAATGATTGAGAAGCTTGATCGACACACTTATGCAACTTGGAAAATCAGAATGGAGGCCTATTTGCAAGGTAGAAAGCTTTATGGAATTGTAGTAAGTGATGAAGTTATGCATGTTCCAAGATCCAAAGGAGGACCTATACACGCGGAGATAGATAAACTCACACTTTGGTGTGCAAGGGATGCTCAAGCAAGGTCGTACATACTTAACTCTATCTCTGACTTTATTTTACCACATATTTGAGGATGCAAGTCATCTCAAGAGACTTGGGATGCCCTAGAGACTTCTTTTCTGCTAGTTAGTACCAAAGCAAGAAAGAATCATCTTTGGAATGAGTTCAAACAAATCAAGAAGGCACCTAAACAAACCATCACAGAGTTTGTTACAAAGGTCAAGGAGGTTGTAGATTAGTTAGCATCAATTAGAGAGCTAATTGAAGAAAAGGCCATTATGAGGCAAATTCTCAATGGGATTCAAAGTGATAAGCAATAGAAATCCTTCATGGCAGCTTATGATCTCATCATGGATGTGCAAAATCTAGACTTCAACATTTTTCTTGGAAAACTCTTCAATCATGAGGCTTCCTAACTCCTCGTGGGTTTATGACCTTTTACAATGGGTAATTAAACTCAAAGTTACAAGAGGTAGTACATATGAAGCTTCTCACGTGATATGCTAATACATCAAGCTTATGTGTTTACATCAAGTATGTAGGCTTGGGCTTAATTGCACCAATAGCTCCCCCTCAAGCCTAACATGCTTGATCTTCATTGCTCCTTGATCTCTTGTAGTCCAATCATCAATTTGAACCTGTTCAACTTTGTTCCATCCAATGCTTTGGTAAGTAAATCTGCACATTGCAAATGAGTTGATACATATGCTAATTGAATATCCTTGCTTAGCAATTTCTCCCTAACAAAATGATAATGCGCTTCAATGTGCTTATTCTTGGCATGGTACATAGGATTAGCAGCCAAATTAAGTGAGTTGGTTTTATCTCCAAATATAGTTGGAGTGTAAGAATTTATCTCCAAATCTACATACAATTGCTTAAGCCATATAGCTTCCTGAGTTGCATTAGCCAAACCTCTATATTCTACTTCTATGGAAGATAAGGCCATAGTTGGTTGCTTCTTGGATGACCATGATATGAGCTTTGACCCTGCAAAAGATAGATACCCTGAAGTGCTCCTCCTATTATCCTTGGAGCCAGCCTAATCTGCATCAGAATATAACTTTATATCTATGTTAGAAGTGAAGGGATAGAATAACCCCTCATTCATTATACCCTTTAGGTACTTAAGCACCCTCTTTGTAGCTTCTATGTGTGGCCTCCTTGGTACATGCATGAATTGACTCAATGTACTCACAACATATGCAATATCCACTCTTGTTAAGGTAGCATAATTAAGGCTACCCAGAAGTTGTTGATACCCTGTAATATCATCAAGTGGTTCACATTCATGTGAACTTAACTTATGATTGATATCCATAGGAATACCTGTATCTTTAGTGTTCTCCATTTTAAATTTGATCAATATATCATTTATGTATTTCCTTTGTGTGATGAATATACTTGAATTTGTATACACAAGTTCTAAGACAAGGAAATAAGTTAGCAACCCTAGATCACTGATTTTGAATTCCTTCATTAATTGAGCCTTGACCTGCTTGATTCCTTGAGAATCATTACCTGTAATAATGATATCATCTACATAGACACACAAGTAGATGATTTTTTGATTTATTCTTCTTCACAAACAAAGCAGAGTCTGCCTTGCTTGTCACAAAATGTTGATCCTAAAAATAGGTAACTAGTCTATGGTTCCAAGCTCTAGGAGCTTGCTTGAGACCATAGAGTGATTTTCTAAGCTTGCATACATATCCTGCTCTCTCTTTATCTTCAAAACCTAGTGGTTGTGCCATATATACTTCGTCTAATATCCAACCATTAAAAAATGCATTCTTGACATCTAACTGATATAAATTCCAATTTTTGGATGCAGCAAGACTTACCATTGTTGGCATCTTTGCCAGATGTGAAAATGTTTCTTCATAATCCACTCCATGTGTTTGGGCAAACCCTTTTTCCACTAGTGTTGCCTTGTACCTATTTATTGAACCATCAGGGTTCTTTTTAACTTTATATATCCACGTTGAACCAATTACCTTCATATCTGGTTTGTTGGGAACTAGGTCCCAAGTGTGATTCTTCTGCAATGCTTCCACTTCTTCCTGCATAGCATCTATCCAATATTTCTTCTTGTTAGCCTCTTCCAATGAAGAAGGCTCCTATGCCATTGAATCTTTAGTGATGGACACAGAGTGCTTTGTGACTAAGGAAGTATCATATCCATACCTTATGGGCTTCTTACTTTCTCTTTGTGATCTTCTTAAAGCTTGATTGGAAGACTCGGGTAGATCCTCTAGTTTCTTGTGTTTGCACTTGCTTCTTGACTTCCAAGCTTTGAAATCAACATGATCCTCATCTTCTGAGTTGATGTCCTCTGCTTGGTATTGGTCTCCTTGAGTTAGGGTTGGAAAATCATTTTCCAAGTCATATGGTAGTTTAACTTTCCTGCAATCATCTTCAAACCAAGAGTTATTCTCATCAAAGACTACATACCTACTAACTATGAATGCCTTGTTAGTGGGATTATAAATTCTATAGTCCTTTTGATTCTGATCATACCCAATGAATATGCACTTCTTAGCCTTAAGGTCAAGTTTCCCTGTGATTTGTGATGGGATGTCTGCATAGGCAATGCACCCAAATATCTTGCAATGATCCAATGAGGGTCTCCTACCATTCCAAGCTTCATATGGTGTTATACCATCCAATGACTTGCATGGAAGCCTGTTAGCCATATATGTAGCTGTAGAAGCAACCTTTGCCCACAAATAATTAGGTAATTTTTTCTCATTTAGCATAGACCTAGCTGCCTCAACAATTAACCTGTTCCTTCTCCATTCAATTTAGGAGTATACCTGGTTGTTACTTCCCTCTTTATGCCTCTATCATGTAGGAATAAATCAACCTCACGTGAAAAGTACTCACCACCTCCATCAGATCTGATTCTCTTCAAGCTTCTCCCTATTTGGTTTTCCACTAAATGCCAAGTCTTTCTTAAAGCATGTAAACACCTCATCCTTATGCTTCATAAAATAGAGAATTGTCCACCTACTATAATCATCAATAAAAAAGACATATTACCTTGATCCTGAGATGGATGGATCTTTACTAGGACCCCACACATCAATGTGCACAAGCTCCAAATAATCTTCATGGATGTATCCTTTCTCCACATTTGTAGATCATATGCTGCTTGGTCACATTAGGAATCCCAAGCACACTTTGGTCCTTGCAAATTTGCTTCAAAGTTCTCTCTGCAATGTGTCCTAGCCTCTTGTGCCATATTTCCAACTTAGTTAGGGTTTTATTTCTAAAACTGAATAGTGCTATGTTCCTTGTGTCTTCAATTTCAAAAGTAAACAGCCGACCTGACTTCTCATCTTTGGCTATCCTTTTGAATCCTTTTTGGGGGTCTTCCACATATGCTCCATGCTTGGTGAACCTGACCTGTAGACCTTTCTCTACTATCTGCCCAACACTGATTAAATTTGTGGTTATGGTAGGCACATACATAACTTTTCTTAAGAGGTTCATACTACCATCTGATGTCTTAACATTTCCAATTTGCTTAACTGAATGCTTGGTTTCATCACCTGTTTGTATCTCATGCTTATCCTTTGGCTCTTCAAGATTAGATAAGAGTGCTACATTCCCTACCACATGAGTTGAACAACCTGAGTCAATGTAAAAGAGATTCTCATCATCTTTACCTTGCTTGGATTTCATGTTCATAATGAGCAGATAATCCTCTTGATCATCAGTGTAGTTATTGAAATCCCTTCTTCCTCTAAATCCTCCTTGATAGTTGTTATTGTTGTAGCCTTGATTGTAGTTGTGGTTGTAGTTGCCTCCACCATTGTTGTACCTACCTCTTGTTTGACCATAGCCTCCTCTATGGAAGCCTCTTCCCCTTTGGTTTCTTGTATTTTTGTAACATTCTTCAGTAGTGTGGTTGTTGAGACCACATATGTTGCATGGTGAGTTTTTGTAGGGTCTCCCCCTACATTGCTTACCTCCTCTACCCCTACCTCTAGTACCTCTTCCTCTTCTATATAAAGGGTAGAAGATTGGTTACCTCTTGATTTTTCACCATTTCTGTTGCGCTTTGCTTCATGGGTGAAGAGTTATCCCATCAAGGTGTTGAGATCAGGTATCTGCATATCCATGTAGAGATCCATTGCAGTGGTGAAGGATTCCCACTTATCATCAACTTTAATCCCATTGATGATCTACCTCACTATATGCTCTTCCTCCATCTCCTCTTCAATACTTGCAAGTTGGTCTGCAACATCCTTCATAGTCGGCTACTCCTTGCTTTGATTGCTTCTTGAGAGTTGTGAATTCCATCCACAACTGATTCTTCTTAGCTCTTGTGTTGGAGGAGAAGTATGATGAAAGAAATTCCCAAGTCTCTTGGGAGGTTTTACACTTTCTAACATGAGGTAACAAGAAATTAGAGATTGAGTTTAGTAATTATGACCTTGCAAGAGGATCCTTTGCACACCATGTGGTTAGCTTCTCTTGCTCTTCCCTTGTTGGTTGATTCTTGCTCCTGAGAATTGGTATGTCTTTATCTCTTGAGATGTATCCATATACGCTTCTCCCTTGAAGGTATGCTTGCATCATTAGGGACCATGCTGAGTAGTTGTTCATGTCCAATTTGTCAATGAAGGATGGAAAACCATCTCCCATCTTGATTGTGCTTGCTTTGATACCACTGTTGGAGGAGATAGTGGATAATCACAAGATGGTGTAGCTAAATCTTGCTTCACACCTGCTATATTTGATGACTGGAGAGTGTTGTGGACCTCCTTAGCTAGTTAGTAAGCATAAATGATCATATATGTTTGTTGGAAGATGATGCACAAATGATTGGATCAAAATAGATAGGTAGGCAAATAATCAAATGCACAAACTTGCTATTTTGGTTGAGAGACTTGCTCCATGTTTCACTTAATTCTCTGTGTATAGTAGCAATTAGCAAAATTCCTTTTGGGAAAATTTAATTAGCTTAACATTCTACCATTCATGAGTGGAATCATCTAAAATGATGAACCATATGCAAAGAATTAGTTTATCAAGTAGAGCAACACTCAACTTTTACGGGCTTACACAATCATAGACCAGTGAGCAAACTTCGATTAATATCTGATGATTGAGTGAATCAAAGTAGATGAAACTTTATAGGAGTAAAGTAGACAATATGCTGAAGATTTCATGCTTTGAATCATGCAAAATGATGCACTACATAGTGAGAACTAGTTCATACAAGATCACTGTTCTAATAGAGTGTGACAGAGATATGAGAGTAGGAAGTAATGAACATGTATTGAATAAATCATGTAAAATTACAAAGTCATTTGCAATGAGTTATTGCTCAATGAGTGTAGGATGAGAGAGCTATGAGGTGAGCTCCTCTTCTCAATGAAGGTACATGGAAAATAATCTCTGAACCTCAAGATGCATGCGAGATCTTCATCTTCATGTTTTATAGCTTTCTTGTTGGAGCCAAGCACTTGAGTTCAAATTCAAATTCTCACCTAAATGTAATCCTAAAGTGTAGGATTGATTCTCTCTTGAATTTAACTACCAAATAATATGAGATTCCAAGATTCCTAACTCCTTGTGGGTTTATGACCTTTTACAATGGGTAATTAAACTCAAAGGTACAAGAGGTAGTACATATGAAGCTTCTCAAATGATATGCTAATACATCAAGCTTATGTGTATACATCAAGTATGTAGGCTTGGGCTTAATTGCATCAACAAAAGGAGTCTCAAATATCTCAAGGGGACAATGAATGAAGGCCTATTCTACTCATACACCTCTCATGTAGACATCAAGCTATTCTCTAATGCAGATTGGGTCAGAAGACAACTGAAGGAGTACTTTTGGATATCTTTCATTTGCAAGTACAAATATCATACCTTGCTCATCCAAGAAGCTACCTACTATTGATCTTTCATCTAGAGAGGCTAAATATAGAGGTTTTGCCAATGCAACTCAAGAAGCTATGTGGATTAAGACACTATAATCTTGCCTCTTGAATCTAATCCCATTTATCATGCTAGGACCAAACGCATTGAGGTCCATTATCATTATGTTAGAGAGAAGATTACAAGCAAAGAAATTTAACTTTCATATGTATCTACTCAACAACAATGTGCAAACATGATGACTAAAGATTTGGATGGAGTGAAGCAGAGCAGGTTCAAATCCATGATTGGACTTCAAGAAATCTCATAGGATTAAATACTCAAGCATCTTGGGCATGAGGGGGAGCTGTTGGTGCATATGGAAAGCCTACATGCTTCACCATAAGTATTGGACTTCACTAGACTTTGAGCTAAAAACCTTATGTGTACACATGCTTTATTTAATTGTTTTCTAATGTTAAAATAGGATATTACTTTCTCCAAAAGTAAAGAGTAACTAAAGAGAGAATCTCATGGATGTATTGAGAGAAAAATCCCATGATTCTATTTGGATTCAAAATTCAAATGTAACTCCTAAAGGATGGACAAATATTAGGTCGATCCCAACCAACAATCATTTTTGAAAAAGTTTACATATACATAGTCAACTTAGTCACGGGTAATCAATCAAAGATGACACTCATTGTAGTGCAAGTTGTGCTTAGCTCAAATCTCTTAGAGTCCTCCAACACTCTATTTATTATACTTTACTTAGCAATACATTTACATCAAGTCTCATCATCTACATTGCTCATTGTTCACTATTGTAGTACATTGCTCTTAATATGTCAAGTTCTCTGAGTCATTGAAATATGTATATGGTCTAATTGTCCTGTTTATCAATTGGAACATGAAGGCAAGACTCTTCTTAGTATGCCTAAATTTTTTTATGATCATTGGTGTTGTGTGCGTTGAGATAGGAATAGATCTTTGTGACTATGTCTATGCATCTTCATCTTCCTAAAATGTCAGGGTAACCCCTCTGACTTCTTATACATATTTCTCACAATGTACTCCTTTTAAATTCATGAAATAACTTGCGTTAGTTCATGCATCACTTCATTTGAATGCTTATAAAAATCTTGGGTCAATTCCTACTAGGTTGTGAGCTTTGAGTGAATCTTTGAGTACCTTTTTCCACAAATAGAGGGTTTTCTCAACAACAACAATACTTGAAAGTTACGTATTTTTTACATAGACTTTTGAGATTCATGTTATAAGTTACCATAGGGGTATTATTGCATATATGTAAAGCCTAGGGAATCTACTAAAGAGTCCGTAGGTTGTTCTGGAGCATGTTTTTTCCAAGAACCTCTTATTTTTGCATAATTTCCATCACTCTTCACATATATGAGTTCCTCAATTAACATAAATTAGTATATAGCCACATTTGGCAGGGAAGCTTGTAGCCATTACATCATCTATGTTTTTATTTCTTAGCTCATTGAGCTCCTCTTTCATGCATGGGCATTGTTGAAGACTTCAATATGTAGATTATAGTATCAAAGCAATTGATAGTGGGCTTGAACCTCCTCAAAGTAAGGTAATATAAGGAGAGAGGCCCCCCCAACCACCCTCTATGTGTGCGTGGCACTTATAAGAAATTCTAGAGCCCAAGAGGAAGAGTAGAATAGAATCTGTTAGATATACTCAATACTCCACCTACATGAGACCGTAGATGATCCATGGTACTCTAAGTTGTACAACTCCCTTTATGAGGAGAAGCCTTTGTGAGAGTGTGGACATTTGTGATGAGGTCTCTATGAGACCAGCAAAAAGTTATAGATGATCTATGTGAGTCTAGTCAAAAGAACTAGCCAGGGCATACACTTGAGTCATACCGAAATTTTGAAGTTATCCAAAATTACGATGCGACTGTCTAGTGGAAGTCCATTCGGGTGGGTGTTCAATCCGGTGGAAGTCTAGTCTGGTGGGTGTTCGGTCCAATGGGTGTCTGAACCAATGGTTTACTTAGACTAGTAAATTATTGAATTTGGGATATTCCAAATTATGGGTGATCCCGACAGTTACACCTAAAACATAGTGTTAGGCGGTCCCGGAGATCATGTCTAAATCAGAGGGTTAGACAAAACCAATCACTGAGAAAAATCACGGATAAACATACTATAAAGCCCTTCATCTAGATTTTGTCCATATGGCCATTGAAGTTCCACACTGGGAGTGCACAGGTGGATAGTATCATCATTGTATACTACTGCTGACAATTTGAGAATTTGAGTTCTCTATCTCTCTATCTGTATATAGTTTTTGTTAGTTTGTATTGCTTCTCACTACCCTATGTGATGATCTTATTCCGTTGCGTTATTCATTTTGATCAATTATTTCTTATATGGTATCAAAGCTTAGTAGGTTTTGAGTATCGCAGAAGCATAAACATAGAAGTCACAGAGGTCTTCGAATGATTTAAGAGAGAAGATGTCAAGCGGTGTGTCTTCATCTACTATTGGGAATCAAGGTGATTCATAAGTAGGAGCATGCGGAACACAAACCAGAATAGTAATGATGCCAGTCCTACAAACCTTGCAGATATGCCCACCAACCTTCATAGAAGGTAAACTCAATGGTACTAATTACACCCTGTGGAAGTTTAAGATCACTGGTATCCTTGATTCTTATGAGGTGCTCAAGATTGTACTTGGGACTGATTATGAGCCCCAAGAGACACTTGACTCAAATAATCCTAGTCGAATGATTCCTCCCAATGTTGGTCTGTTATGTGTTTGGAAGCGAAGAAATGCAGATGCGCTTTGCACTCTAGTTACAAGTACTTATGATAGTGTTCTCACCCTCATTCAACACACCACAAAGGTGTGTGAGGCTTGGAACATATTAAGAAATTAATATGTAACTCGGAATCAGACATGAATTCAAAATTTGGAGAATCAGCTAGCAGCAGAGACGTTTGCGGATGGGGAGACTGTTGAAGTGTTTATCACTCACATAAAGAACCTACAAGATCAAATGGCGGGAGCAGGTGTACCAAAGTCAAGTGAGGAGCTAGCTTGACGCTGTCTTCAAATTTGTCCATCAAAGTTTGATGGTCTGGTAACTACCCTTAATACCCAAATTAGATCGCAACCATTAACCTTTGAAGAATTCAGTGCCTTACTCATGGAGAAGGAGCTATGGCTCAAGGCAGGGAATGATTGCAATAAAGGAGAAGCTTCATTCATGGTAAATGCCAAAGGTACTAAAATTGATTCCTTGAAAGATGGGGACAAAAAGAAGAAGGAGTAGAAGAAGTTCAAGGGAGAGTGTTTTCACTGTAAGAAGAAAGGCCAGAGAATCCAAGACTATCACATTAAGAAGTCAAAGGAGAAAAGTGGTAAGGGCAAGGAGGTTGCTAACACTTCCGAAACTGAACTAGAGTTGTTGTTAAGGTAGAGAAAATGTGTTCCTCAACCAAAGATTCAGCTATGGATGACTCATGGGTATTGGACAATGGGGCCTCTTGTCATATGGCAAGCAGAAAAGACGTTTACAATTCCCTACAACCTCTAGAGGAACCCATCATGGTAAAGGTTTCTTTATATGATTGACTCCTCATTTATTTCTCTCGAGTGCATAGTATGCTATTAGGCTCATGTGGAATAGATTGTATAGAAATAGGCTCTACTACCTCATCATCTCGAATGAGGTTGTCAGATTCATCCAGTCTTTTCTTAAGTCAACTAAAATGAAATATTGGATGGATTTGGCTATTCTCTGGAAGTTGGACCTAGTAAGCCATCTTTTTTATTCTCTTAAGTATTGGAAATGGTCCACAATACCTAGGAGATAGCTTTGGAGAGGGTCCTATCTTCATTGTTCAAGACCTAGAGGGAGCTCTAAGACTTGCTCTCCTACCTCAAAGTTGATTTCTCTCTTTTGAGGATTAGCATAGGCTCATCCCTATCCCGAGCTCTCCTAATGATGTCCTTAGCAAGCCTAAGCATATCCTTCATCTCTTTCAAGAAGACCTTTGCAGGTTGGAATTTCTTGTGCTAAAATCCTACTATAGTGGCTGAAATCCATACATAAGCATAAATGGACTATGCCCTATGGAAGAGTGCTTGGAACTATTATATGCAAACTCTACTATAGGTAAGTACTCTTCCCAATTAGTTTTCCTTTCATTCACATATGCTCAAAGCATATCTTCTAGTATTTGGTTAAACCTCTCTATTTGCCCATCCCAGTGTGGATGCTCGACCATACTCATGCTAAGTTTAGTATCCAACCTCTTGAAGAGTGCTCTCCAAAAGCGGCTAGTAAACTTTCTATCCGGAGCAGAAACAATTTCTTAAACAAGATCATATAACCTCTATAGGTTCTCCACAAACAACCTAGCCAAATCAAGTGTCTTCACTATACTAAATATTAGAATAAACCTAGCCATTTTCGTTATCATATCCACAATTACCTAGATTGACTGGTGCCCTCTTTGTGTCTTAGGTAATCCTACTATAAAATCCATGGAGATACTCTCCCACTTTCCATTGGGAATATCCAATGGGTGGAGTAGTCCTCCAATCCTCAATCTTTTAACTTTATTGACCTAACATTTAATGCATTTAAGCACATACTCTAAGATGTCATTATGAAGTCCAACCTAGTAAAATTTCCTCTTAATAAGGTCATAATTCTTGTTAATTCTTAGGTGTCTAGCACTAGGTATGTCATGAAACTCATACAATATGTGATATCTTATCTCAAAATCTTTAGGGACACACACCTTTCCTAAACTATAATTCTTCCACTTGAATCCTTCATGTGTATCCATCGATACTTTGTCCTCACTAAAAACCTGTGTATCATGATCCCCTTTCACAATGGCTTCCAAAATCATAGAATATGCAGGATCAAGCCTACATGTCTCTCTAATGGACTCAACTACCTCATTGACTTGGTCCACTGAGCATAGGCATGCGACTATGTGAGTCAGCCACCACATAAAGCTTTCCTTTCCTATACCTAAGCTCATAGTTAAACTCCAAAAGGGTCTCTGTCCATTGCCCCTTATGACCTTTAAGGTCTGTTTGATTAGAGAGCCACTTAATTCTCTCTTGATCAAACACTATCTTGACCTTGGCACCATATAAATAATGATGCCACTTCTTCAAAGCATGGACAATTGCATACAACACCTCTCATAGATGGAGTAATCCTTATGAGCAAGTTCCAAATTTTTGCTCTCAAAAGATGTTGGTTGACCATCATGAATTGAAACCACTCCTATAGCAAAATCATTCGTGTGAGTCTCAACCACAAAGTGTTTATTGGGATCTGCTAAGGTGTGGGCAGTTCCCCTCCGTAATCTCTCCACCCGCTGCCAGCAGCCAACGATGTAAAAGTGGAGCTGTAGCATTTGCTACTTTCAACTTTTCCATACTTTGCTTCTGTTCCCCAATGAATGGCTTTCCCTTTCCCTTTAAGTCGTTCCATCATCGAGATAACCACTTTGCCATAATTCTTAACGAATATTCGATAGAGCCGTGATAAACCTAGGAAGATCTATAGCTCTTCTAGGTTCTTGGGATGTGGCCATTCCAGAATAGCCTGTACTTTATCAGGACCCATCTTGATTTTGTCTTGGTAGACTATATGCCCAAGGTATCTAACCTTTGTTTTGAAAAATTCACATTTTGATTCCTTGGAAAAGAGTGATTTTTCCCTCAACAATTGGAATAGTTTCCTCATGTGTTCCAAGTGTTCTTGTTCTAATCTACTATAGACCATAATATCATCCAAAAAGTCTACTACAAGCTACCCTAGATATGATCATAGTACACTATTCATGAACTTCATGAAAGTGGCGGGAGCATTGGTGAGACCAAAAGGCATCATCAAGAACTCATAGTGCCCATATCTAGTCCTAAAAGCTAATCCTAATCTGCTGATATCCTAACCTAAGATCAAGCTTCACAAAATACCTAGTTTGGTATAACTGATCAAATATGTCTTCCAACCTAGGCATTGGAAACCTATTTTTGATGGTTACCTTATTTAATGCCCTATAATCTATACAAAGTCTCATAAAGCCATATTTCTTTTTTACTAGGAGCATTGGTGATGCCCAAGGTGAGTTACTAGGTCTAGCAAAGCCTTTTTTTTGATAATCTTGAAGTTGCTTCTCTACTCCTCATGCTAAGATACACTAAGCCTATAAGGTGGCTTACAAATAGGCTTAGTCTTAGTAACTCCCTCAGTAGCATGCTCAATATCCCATCTCGTAGGTGGTTTCCTCTAGGTAAATCAATGGAAAAAACATCTCTAAACTCAAACATAAGATCCTTAAAAGAAATTCTATAGCCCAAGAGGAAGAGTAGAATAGAATCTGTTAGATATACTCAATACTCCACCTACATGAGACCGTAGATGATCCATGGTACTCTAAGTTGTACAACTCCCTTTATGAGGAGAAGCCTTTGTGAGAGTGTGGACATTTGTGATGAGGTCTCTATGAGACCAGCAAAAAGTTATAGATGATCTATGTGAGTCTAGTCAAAAGAACTAGCCAGGGCATACACTTGAGTCATACCGAAATTTTGAAGTTATCCAAAATTACGATGCGATTGTCTAGTGGAAGTCCATTCGGGTGGGTGTTCAATCCGGTGGAAGTCTAGTCTGGTGGGTGTTCGGTCCAATGGGTGTCTGAACCAATGGTTTACTTAGACTAGTAAATTATTGAATTTGGGATATTCCAAATTATGGGTGATCCCGACAGTTACACCTAAAACATAGTGTTAGGCGGTCCCGGAGATCATGTCTAAATCAGAGGGTTAGACAAAACTAATCACTGAGAAAAATCACGGATAAACATACTATAAAGCCCTTCATCTAGATTTTGTCCATATGGCCATTGAAGTTCCACACTGGGAGTGCACAGGTGGATAGTATCATCATTGTATACTACTGCTGGCAATTTGAGAATTTGAGTTCTCTATCTCTCTATCTGTATATAGTTTCTGTTAGTTTGTATTGCTTCTCACTACCCTATGTGATGATCTTATTCCGTTGCGTTATTCATTTTGATCAATTATTTCTTACATGGTATCAAAGCTTAGTAGGTTTTGAGTATCGCAGAAGCATAAACATAGAAGTCACAGAGGTCTTCAAATGATTTAAGAGAGAAGATGTCAAGCGGTGTGTCTTCATCTACTATTGGGAATCAAGGTGATTCATAAGTAGGAGCATGCGGAACACAAACCAGAATAGTAATGATGCCAGTCCTACAAACCTTGCAGATATGCCCACCAACCTTCATAGAAGGTAAAACTCAATGGTATCAATTACACCCTGTGGAAGTTTAAGATCACTGGTATCCTTGATTCTTATGAGGTGCTCAAGACTGTACTTGGGACTGATTATGAGCCCCAAGAGACACTTGACTCAAATAATCCTAGTCGAATGATTCCTCCCAATGTTGGTCTGTTATGTGTTTGGAAGCGAAGAAATGCAGATGCGCTTTGCACTCTAGTTACAAGTACTTATGATAGTGTTCTCACCCTCATTCAACACACCACAAAGGTGTGTGAGGCTCGGAACATATTGAGAAATTAATATGTAACTCGGAATCAGACATGAATTCAAAATTTGGAGAATCAGCTAGCAGCAGAGACGTTTGCGGATGGGGAGACTGTTGAAGTGTTTATCACTCACATAAAGAACCTACAAGATCAAATGGCGGGAGCAGGTGTACCAAAGTCAAGTGAGGAGCTAGCTTGACGCTGTCTTCAAATTTGTCCATCAAAGTTTGATGGTCTGGTAACTACACTTAATACCCAAATTAGATCGCAACCATTAACCTTTGAAGAATTCAGTGCCTTACTCATGGAGAAGGAGCTATGGCTCAAGGCAAGGAATGATTGCAATAAAGGAGAAGCTGCATTCATGGTAAATGCCAAAGGTACTAAAATCGATTCCTTGAAAGATGGGGACAAAAAGAAGAAGGAGTAGAAGAAGTTCAAGGGAGAGTGTTTTCACTGTAAGAAGAAAGGCCACAGAATCCAAGACTATCACATTAAGAAGTCAAAGGAGAAAAGTGGTAAGGGCAAGGAGGTTGCTAACACTTCCGAAACTGAACTAGAGTTGTTGTTAAGGTAGAGAAAATGTGTTCCTCAACCAAAGATTTAGCTATGGATGACTCATGGGTATTGGACAATGGGGCCTCTTGTCATATGGCAAGCAGAAAAGACGTTTACAATTCCCTACAACCTCTAGAGGAACCCATCATGGTAAAGGTTTCTTTATATGATTGACTCCTCATTTATTTCTCTCGAGTGCATAGTATGCTATTAGGCTCATGTGGAATAGATTGTATAGAAATAGGCTCTACTACCTCATCATCTCAAATGAGGTTGTCAGATTCATCCAGTCTTTTCTTAAGTCGACTAAAATGAAATATTGGATGGATTTGGCTATTCTCTGGAAGTTGGACCTAGTAAGCCATCTTTTTTATTCTCTTAAGTATTGGAAATGGTCCACAATACCTAGGAGATAGCTTTGGAGAGGGTCCTATCTTCATTGTTCAAGACCTAGAGGGAGCTCTAAGACTTGCTCTCCTACCTCAAAGTTGATTTCTCTCTTTTGAGGATTAGCATAGGCTCATCCCTATCCCGAGCTCTCCTAATGATGTCCTTAGCAAGCCTAAGCATATCCTTCATCTCTTTCAAGAATTCCTTTGCAGGTTGGAATTTCTTGTGCTAAAATCCTACTATAGTGGCTGAAATCCATACATAAGCATAAATGGACTATGCCCTATGGAAGAGTGCTTGGAACTATTATATGCAAACTCTACTATAGGTAAGTACTCTTCCCAATTAGTTTTCCTTTCATTCACATATGCTCAAAGCATATCTTCTAGTATTTGGTTAAACCTCTCTATTTGCCCATCCCAGTGTGGATGCTCGACCATACTCATGCTAAGTTTAGTATCCAACCTCTTGAAGAGTGCTCTCCAAAAGCGGCTAGTAAACTTTCTATCCGGAGCAGAAACAATTTCTTAAACAAGATCATATAACCTCTATAGGTTCTCCACAAACAACCTAGCCAAATCAAGTGTCTTCACTATACTAAATATTAGAATAAACCTAGCCATTTTTGTTATCATATCCACAATTACCTAGATTGACTGGTGCCCTCTTTGTGTCTTAGGTAATCCTACTATAAAATCCATGGAGATACTCTCCCACTTTCCATTGGGAATATCCAATGGGTGGAGTAGTCCTCCAATCCTCAATCTTTTAACTTTATTGACCTAACATTTAATGCATTTAAGCACATACTCTAAGATGTCATTATGAAGTCCAACCTAGTAAAATTTCCTCTTAATAAGGTCATAATTCTTGTTAATTCTTAGGTGTCTAGCACTAGGTATGTCATGAAACTCATACAATATGTGATATCTTATCTCAAAATCTTTAGGGACACACACCTTTCCTAAACTATAATTCTTCCACTTGAATCCTTCATGTGTATCCATCGATACTTTGTCCTCACTAAAAACCTGTGTATCATGATCCCCTTTCACAATGGCTTCCCAAATCATAGAACATGCAGGATCAAGCCTACATGTCTCTCGAATGGACTCAACTAGCTCATTGACTTGGTCCACTGAGCATAGGCATGCGACTATGTGAGTCAGCCACCACATTAAGCTTTCCTTTCCTATACCTAAGCTCATAGTTAAACTCCAAAAGGGTCTCTGTCCATTGCCCCTTATGACCTTTAAGGTCTGTTTGATTAGAGAGCCACTTAATTCTCTCTTGATCAAACACTATCTTGACCTTGGCACCATATAAATAATGATGCCACTTCTTCAAAGCATGGACAATTGCATACAACACCTCTCATAGATGGAGTAATCCTTATGAGCAAGTTACAAATTTTTGCTCTCAAAAGATGTTGGTTGACCATCATGAATTGAAACCACTCCTATAGCAAAATCATTCGTGTGAGTCTCAACCACAAAGTGTTTATTGGGATCTGCTAAGGTGTGGGCAGTTCCCCTCCGTAATCTCTCCACCCGCCGCCAGCAGCCAACGATGTAAAAGTGGAGCTGTAGCATTTGCTACTTTCAACTTTTCCATACTTTGCTTCTGTTCCCCAATGAATGGCTTTCCCTTTCCCTTTAAGCCGTTCCATCATCGAGATAACCACTTTGCCATAATTCTTAACGAATATTCGATAGAGCCGTGATAAACCTAGGAAGATCTATAGCTCTTCTAGGTTCTTGGGATGTGGCCATTCCAGAATAGCCTGTACTTTATCAGGACCCATCTTGATTTTGTCTTGGTAGACTATATGCCCAAGGTATCTAACCTTTGTTTTGAAAAATTCACATTTTGATTCCTTGGAAAAGAGTGATTTTTCCCTCAACAATTGGAATAGTTTCCTCATGTGTTCCAAGTGTTCTTGTTCTAATCTACTATAGACCATAATATCATCCAAAAAGTCTACTACAAGCTACCCTAGATATGATCATAGTACACTATTCATGAACTTCATGAAAGTGGCGGGAGCATTGGTGAGACCAAAAGGCATCATCAAGAACTCATAGTGCCCATATCTAGTCCTAAAAGCTAATCCTAATCTGCTGATATCCTAACCTAAGATCAAGCTTCGCAAAATACCTAGTTTGGTATAACTGATCAAATATGTCTTCCAACCTAGGCATTGGAAACCTATTTTTGATGGTTACCTTATTTAATGCCCTATAATCTATACAAAGTCTCATAAAGCCATATTTCTTTTTTACTAGGAGCATTGGTGATGCCCAAGGTGAGTTACTAGGTCTAGCAAAGCCTTTTTTTTGATAATCTTGAAGTTGCTTCTCTACTCCTCATGCTAAGATACACTAAGCCTATAAGGTGGCTTACAAATAGGCTTAGTCTTAGTAACTCCCTCAGTAGCATGCTCAATATCCCCTCTCGTAGGTGGTTTCCTCTAGGTAAATCAATGGAAAAAACATCTCTAAACTCAAACATAAGATCCTTAAAAGTTTTAACTACGCTCTTGCAAAAATGAAATAGAAATTCTTGTCCATATTTACATTACTTTCATGAAAATATACATAAGATGAAGTGCCTATGTAATGTTCAAGGTCATGAATATATAATAAAAAGTTTTCGTGTACATGCAAAATGAAATAGACTATACAACTTTAAAGATGAGAGGAGAGGTGCACTAGGTACATCTCTCTCTCTCTCTCTCTCTCTCTCCCTCCCTGAATACAAAATTTAGTTCCATTTTTCATGAATTCAAGATTTTTGTTTTGGTAACTCTGTTTAAGTGTGTCTCCCAATCCCCATAGCCACCCTCTACCTAAGATAAGGTATGTCCATATTCAATATTTGAAAGTCTACACGATCAGTGTATCCCTATATGTAGACTTCCAAATTGGATACCATAGTAGCCCATATCCTCTTATCTTCCCCTTGCATCATAGATACTATATATTTATGTGCACTAGGATGTTGGAGAATTTTTCAACTTCTTGACCAAAGCATAGTTTATGAAGTTATGTGTGGCGGAATCATCTACCATGACTCTCACCTTGGTTCTATAAACACTACCATGAAGCTTAGCTAGGTCATGTGGTCCAAACTGAGGTGACCACAATAATTGATTCAAACAATAGGCGTGTTTTACATCCTCATGCATCACTTCTACCTCCTTGCAACTAGAGCTTCCATGTATTGGAAGTCCTTGCACTAGGTGGACCACCTTTTTGCCCTTATCAGGGGCCATACAAGTCCTTGATTTGCCTTTCTTTTCCCCCTTACAAAGTGGATATTCCATTATGCATGGTTAGGAGATAGACACCTAAAACATAGATTTTCCCCCTTGGCCCTCTCATACTGCTTAGTGGGTAATGATATATACTTGAAAGAGCCTAGAACCATAGAGTAGTGTGTTTGTTTGTACATAGATATTGAAGAAAATCTAGGTGAAAAATTTAAGCTCTCAAAGATCTATAAAGATTTAGATAGTGCTACAATTTTCATTTAAAATATCTACATTGATAAATGACTTAAGAGAGAAAGTAGCCCACAAATTAGGAGTTTTGAGCAAGCGTAACCCTAGGATGGTCTTAGGGAAACGATGTTACCACTGTGGAGGACACCACATGGCCAATGTTTTTCCAATAATGGCTCAACCCCAAGGAAACCCTAATAACCAATATTGCACCATTGAGAGGAGATACACAAACCATACTACACAAGATTCCCCTTACAACAAACAAGTGGTTAGGCCAAATTATCCACAACCATATCAACAACAAGGGAGATATCCAAATCCGTACCAACCAAAGGAATACTTTAGACCCTAGCAACCTTATCATCCACAATACCAAGCTCAGCAAAGATGTCAACCAATGTTGGGTCAATAAACTTCGCAGCTAGGCAATTTTTCAAGATTGTAGTAAGGAACACCTCCTACGGGATTGCCCAAGGAACCTACCCAATTCATGAAAAAATACACCAATCAATGTTATTGGCTTAATTGTAGACTACAATAGCGAGAATGAGAGTGTAACTAGGAAGAGAACAAGAGCTTGGAAGGATAGCCATGAGTGGATGAAAAGACGTTGGACCAAGACGATGTGTGAAATCAAAGAAAGATTAAGGGAGATTAAAGTTAAAATTATAGAAATCACATATCAGACACACTCTCACACACCACTGCCATCACCATCACCTAACACTAATCAACCCCATATAACCCTATGACCATGTAGAGCAGGATTGGTCTTAGCTGATCCTACTCTAGAAAATTTAAACATGATGCTTAAAGCATATCAAACCAGAATCCATGTAGAGCCAAATGTGACCAAACATGACATGTTATCCTAGAGCTAACCTAAATATTGAAAGAACTAAGCTATGTGCAAAAATGGTGGAATTGGCTCAAATTGTCATGGACACAAAGAAAACCATCTTGAACTTTAGATTCCATGTGCATTTCTATATCTCACCATTGGCTCGGAGTTTGGAGAAACTAATGCTTCCATTGCGTCCTGAATGTGCCAAAACCCTAAGATCGACTATCTATTTGTTGAATTCTGACACCGGGAGGTCTTGTTTCAAGTCGATGACATCATGATGGCATCATCAAGTCGCAACCGCCTTTGGGAACCACCCTTGAAAACCTATATAAGGAGGGGTTGGCCACATTCATAATCAGTCTTGCCAATACCAGTCCTGGGAACTTAAGGAGTCGTGACCACCAAGTAAGTACTCTCCAGTTCCAGTTCCAGTTCTTGTCTTGTTCCTTGTTCTAATCTATTTCTTGGACATCCTATCTTGTCCTTTTGTAATCTTGTAGTACGAGATCCTGTCGAGTTATTTCTTGTATCTAGTTCATCTCCGAGAAGGGAGTTCTCGTAATCCAGATATCTTGTCTCATACTTAGGATCTCGGGTTGTGGGATCTCCTGTATCATCTCTAGTCGAGTTATTCATACCTATCAGTCCTGGGTTGTGGGACATCTTGTATCAATCACATATTCTTGTATTGTTTTCCCTTCGTGGGTGTTCTTGTTATCAAAAGTGTATTTCCAAAATCTTGTCTACTGTAGTCAGAGAGCACAATCTAGTGCTCCCCTCACATTTTGGCAAGACTATCTTCATCAAGACCAAGCACCATGGATTCCTTATGCAAGGAGATTCAATCCACCATAAAGGACTTGATCGAAAATGTCCAAGAGATGAAAAGACAATGTGGGAGCAAAACTCTCAACCACTCTATGTGAACAAAAATAGATGGATGAGTGAATGTACAAATGACATACCTTTCTGAAGATATCAAGCTTCTCTTCAATAGAACTCTAGAACCTTCTCCTGAATAGGAACATCCTAACAGGAACTTTCTCGAGACATTCTCCTTCTTCCTTCTTCTTTCAAAGATGGAAGAGAAAATGACAAAGGAAATATAGGAATACCTGTAAGTATGAATCTCGATTCGTTTACATATGGCTCAAAATAAGTCTTCATGTTTCATCACCCCCCTGGATGACTTAACACTAGTATTCAAAATTCTTCAAATATATCAGACTTTATGAAATCTTGGACGTCCTTCTTCATAAATCTGATCTTCAGTGATCATTACTTGTATCTTAAACAAAATCTTTGAACCCTTTTTATTAGCATTGTGCACATGCCAATAGCTTTTCCTGTCATTCCTCAGCTTCCCAAAACATAGAATAAGGTTAGCTGATCCAATAAAAACCTTGCTGAAAGCATTTTAGGATTCATAACCTTCTGCAACATAACAAGTATCTTCTTCTATCTCTTTGCAACACAAATCTGATAGAACCTGAATCTTTGAATTACTTCTTCCAATTCTAAGAACCTTATAAAAAAAGGATAGACAACTGACTCATTAATAGTCAAGATCTTCATGATCATTCAAGATCATCTAAGATCATCCAAGATCATCCAAGATCAATGATCTCTTCAGTGTAGAATTTGCTCTCATCAAACCTTCATGACTGAATGTTTGATTTGTTACCTGAATGTCTCCAAGTGTCCATGCTTCTTACAAAGTTGAAAAAACTTTTATTCAAACAAATCCTTTCCAAGAATATGTAACTCCTACTTGAAGCATAAGTGGACAAAATTCGCACCTTGAGAATTCCAAAAGCTGCAAGTTGATACTTATCTCTTCATATTCTACTCGGGTGAAATGTGATAGTACCAGCTTGACTTTCTTTTGCCTAACTCCACTTCTCAATCAAGTAATAGGATCTAATGGAACACCTTTTTGAATACAAGCATGTAGCCACAAGTCTAGACAATCATAGAAAGTAGATTCTCAAACTGACTAGTACATCAAAAAACTGAATTTTTTGAAGTTTTCTAAAAATACTGAATATGAGGTAACCTTTCCAAACACAAAACCTCAACCCAAGTCTTCAACATCTGCTACATAAACCTCTTTTACCTCAAGAGTTAGATAAAGAAGAAATATACTTCTCTGCAACTTGTCATATACCAAGTAGCTCTGAATTGACACCCCAAGAATTCTTTGAGGGAACATATCAGCTGCCTGCTCAAAATATTCAACTAAAACATAACTCATATACATATGAGTCAAAACATATATCTGTTGCTTTTCCTTCTCTCAATGCAATTCTCTGTCAAATCTACTAAATCATGACCAAGTATAATGCAAAACAAGAAACTGCTTCTTCTTTATACTATCTTCACACAAGATGTTCTTGCAGACTTGTCTTTGGATGTAGAGGATAAAATAGGAAAAGTATATGGGAAATATATGAGAAAAGGAAGCCTTACTTTTCTTTTGGAAATGATGGACTTTCTTCTTCTGCATCTTTTTTCCACCTGATAATGTCAACATCTTCAAACTTCTCTTCCATACCTTTTGTTTTCTTCATCTTGAAATAGCAAACACTCTTGACTTCTTCAAATGAACTCTTTCTGTTCCTCTAGTGCTAAGAGTAAGAGACAAAACAAACATGGTATACAAATGGAAGTGAATATAGAAACATGTTTTACCATCTCCTCATATCTCTGAATCAAAATTCTGCTTCAAATGTGACAGATATGACTGAATTCACCAACTTTTTGTCTGAATGATGAATTATCTTTCTAGAGTTACCTCTCTAGATAGAAAATGTGAGCAAAAACTTCCAACCAACTTACAACAAAAAATTGGTTGAACACAAAACTCATCCCATCTCCAAATTTATCTTCTTAGATGGGCTTTATTGCCATGAAAGAGATCTCTCAAGACTCTCTAGAAAAACCTCTAGATTATTGTTTTGATGTAGCCTTTAACTTTCAAATGATGAAAGTGTATAAAAGCACTCCTTCAATCCTTCAAATATCTTCATAACTGCTCTTCTAAGACATGACCTGCAAATGATAATCTGATAGTAGAAATTGATACCTGTGACTTGATGTTGATCTGATTCCTTCATCTTCTCCAAACCATTGTTCTTCCTTGAATTTGAAGTAGCCTTCTCTCAATCAAGTCTTGGTCTTCAAACAATACTTTTGTAAAGTATTTGCATACTCTTTCAAAAATATTCAACTGCTAATAGATCATCAACTTCATACTCCACACTGATGAATAAACATGTAACAGAATTGTCTATTTCTCAAATCTCTACTCATCTAGATTAAGTGTGTATGTCAAATGTCAAATGTTAGAAGATGCTCTTAAATCATATGTTGTAAACCTGGAAATCTAGGAACCTGTGAATATAAGAGCCTGAATGATATGATGCCAAAGCCCTAAAGCTCTGATACCAAATGTTGCAAATTTAGTAGGCCCATTGCTCATATCATAGGTCCAAGGTTCCATAGGTCTAGCATATACAACATAGAATCCAACAATCTTCCAATATTGACAAAACATGAACATACCATAACTTAATCATACAGATGATGAGACAAAGATAGAGAGAGATTAGACAACATGTCTAAAGTGTTACGTAAGCCACTACTTACTCACACTATCATATATACCAATGTTCAATGTACAATGTGGGAGCAAAACTATCAACCACTCTATGTGAATAGAAATAGATGGATGAGTGAATGTACAAATGTAACAAACATATTCAGATGTATGGATAGAAATCTGAATATACATGAGATGTGTGACCTGATAGGTTATAGAAGAGTGAATATGAGTGACGGAAAGAGGAAGGATCAATCTAAAATTGATAATCAACAAACCCTCATCTAACCTTAGGCTATGGAAGACCCTAAGTTAGATACGTGTGTGAAAAGATCACATACTTAAAAAGTAGCAAAGGATGCTAACAAGTTTGCTACCGGAAATCCTCAAACTCATATGATCATACCTTCTCGAACACCTCATCCAAATATGCATAAAGCATACCATACTGATTCTCTTGTACCTATCCCAAATAGTACTCCTCCTGATATGGATGTCACTGTCTCCATAATCTCCAAGTAGTACTTTTGTGCATAAAGAGAATATGTACCTGAATTCTTAACATAAGATGTAAATCTTATGTTAACCACCATCCAATGTCTTTGAAGTAACCCGAAATCTTCGTGTAGAAGAGAATCTTCAAATACATCATGTGGATGACCGATCCTCACCACCAAGCTGCTACTGACCAAGTCCTCTCCATGACCAAGAGTGTGAGCACACTCTTCTTCTCCAAGAATAACTTCATAGCCGCTCCTCAACATGCTTCAAGTTAGCATCATGGCTGCCCCATGTGCTAGAAGAAACACCACCTCTATTGAGGTCCAAGCACCAAGGCTTGTGTTGAACACTAGGTGAAGGATGCAAGACAATGAGCTAATGATCTTCTTATATAGCTTTGTATGTATCCTTGAAAACATTCTCAAAAGCATAAAACTTGCGTACAATCGAAAACGCAATCCATCGTTGCTCATATTCGAAAAACACACTTCCTCGCGATCCGTGAGTTTTTGAGAAAAGCTTGAAGACTAAAAAAAATTGCAAACATGCTACCGCTCAAGGATTCGAACCTGGGTCACTGGGATAAGAGGACTAACGTCTAGCCATGCTGCCAACGCTGATTAGTTGTACAAAGAGTGAGTTTAAAGACTATACATGCTGTATTTACTAAGCAAGATGTACCAACTTTGACCAATTGGCATTGTTTCCAACAACCATGAACTCTCATTGAGAAGTTTTGACTTAGAACAACTAGGAGAAACTAGATTAAGAGCAGCCACTAGGATCATGCAACCAAGAAAAGGCAAAAAGCTTATTTTGATGCACATGTAAAAGATAAGGGCTTAAAGGTAGGTGATATAGTCTTGATGTATACATTAAAGAAACATGCAAAGAATTTAGAAAAGTGTGGCTACGGACCCATGGTAATCAATAGAGTCTCAACAAGTGAAGCTATCTAGTTAGCCACCCTAGAAGGTGATATACTACCAAGTTACATCAGTGGATGCAGAGTGATTTTATATCAAGAACCCCTAATGGAAGACATTTTGATTCGACTCAACACAAAAAAAGAAGCGTAAGGAAGAAGAGAGAAGAATTCAAGAAGAAGCCTAGGAAAAAGCCTTAGAACACATCCGACGTATGAAATTGAGAATACAAGGTAGAGATCAACCTAGGTAAGACACCTATGAGGCACCAATATATCATATGGCCATGTGCCAAACGATGATTGGAACCCAACATAGGATAATAGACATACATTCTTTTTTGACCATAGAAGTAGGACAGGGCACAAATAAGATGACTATAAAAGCTTGGATTGATTCATGCACAACCACTAGTGCAGTTAGATTCTCTCACTATCAAGATCTGCAATTAAACATCCATCCTTATGAAGCTTATCTCATAGGATTGGGAGGAGTGGAAACCCCTTCCCTAGGTGAGGTGGAGCTTCCCATCTCCATTCAAGATGTCCATATGAGAGTTAAATACTAGTGTGTCAAGATGAGTACATCATGGAACCTCTTATCTTGGGTCAAGACTTGACCTACGACCACTCAATCAACCTAAACTTAAGAAGTGGAGTTCTTCAGGTTTGGGTAAACCAGGATCATAGTGGTACTAGCAAGTAGTGCACTCAATAAAGTAGGAAAATCACCAACTCTTGGTCCTTCTAAGAGCCTACATGATGATAACAATGTTATTCTTGTCCAAAGTGCTATGGTGCAGAATGAGGCCACTCACGAAGGAGTAGTAGAAGCCAACATGGAATTCCCTTCTTTCAAAAGATCGTCTAGGAAAAACAAGCAAGGAAACTCAAGAGGCAGATGAAGCAGAAAACCAAATCTTGTGCTCAAAAATCACTTCAAAATAGAGTACCTCATGATGTGAAGCAGATTTGGAGGTGCAAGAGTGAGCAACCCTCTGATCCCTTAGCAAGACAAAGGGTATATATCAAACAAATGATGTAGCAAAATCAAACCAAAGCTACAGGCTCCAAGAGTAAACCTCAATGAATCATTTCCATTTGGGTACCAAAGCAGGCAATGAAGGTAGAACCTAATAATGCATAAATCAGGGTGCCTAAGATGTGCTTGTAGGCATAGATCACATCACATAGGATTTCATGGTGGAACCAGTTTTCACCTAACCCTACCCCACAAAAAGCAAGAAGAAAATTTGTTCTCAATAGGTATCCCAATACAATCAAATGTAGCACTACTTGGAACTGGGTACCCAAAAAGTCCTAGGTCTAGGTGGAGTCATCACTGAAACCCTTAAATGTAATTACTGGCAAAATCTGTAATCCCAGAAGGGAAGTGTGGAAAGTACCACCTGATTCAACATTGTAAACTCATCGTACATTGTTAGGTGCATGCAGATTTACTTGCATTTCTTGAGTATGCATTGAGTTCACAACTACCCCTACTAACTCATGACTTCACAACACTCAAGCACACACTAACGTAACACACCAAGCCAGATACATCATGTTGGTATTGCAAGGGGAAAAAGGTCTCAATTGCTCTCTATGACAATACTAATGTGGTTCATTTCTTCTCGTAGATTCATGTGATATCAGTAACCTCTTTCATCATGGCTGAGGTAGGTACAAATTTGCAACCCATTGACATTGATAGTTTGATGGTATGTGAACTCCCTACAAAGAGGCTGATGGAATTCAAACATGTGAGGTAGATACCCATTCAAGATCCCCCTGCTAGGTGCATATAAAAAGTGAATATACATTCACATTGGTTCAATGATATGTGAAGACCACTTGGCAATGGTGGTTACATTTGGGAATCTAAATGTGAGTTGAACAATGTTTGGGGCCGGTTTCAATTCTTCTCAAGCGAGTTCAAACAACTCTAGAATACTATTGAGCTCCAAGGAATTTGGCAACGCTTAGGGCTAGATGAATAATTCTAGGATCAATTGCCCAAACCTGAATTTTTGAGATGTTATTATCTAGTGTCTACATTACAAGATAATTTTGTGAAAGACTTGCTTAGAACATTTGTAATCCCTTCGCTAATGCAGAACAACAAAATGAAAAAGTTCAACCTCACATTGAACTTGGCTCAAGAGGTTCTAAACATGCAAGTTATGCATATTCCCTCGGATAAGGAAGCTCTAGTTCCCAAGAACATGAAGAATAGGAATATATTGAAGCTAAAAAACATGGTCGCGATGAAACCAAATCGATCAGTGCCACTTAGGTTCTGCATGAGACATTTTTGTTGGAATAAGCAATCTCCAAATCCACTGCTCTTACCACTTCTTATTTTTCATAGGAAAATATCCATAAAAAGCTCATCAATATCTTCCCATATCACCTTAGCCTTATCGATGTTCCATCCCATCAATACTTTCCCATATGTACTTAGTCTTAATGATGTTCCACATATAAACCATATGATCCATCACATACAAAAGATAAAGTAAAAAACTAATTCTCTATAAAATAGGAAACTTGCATGATCGTTCCTTAAATAAAGGATATTACATGGATACATAGTGACGAACATAGAATGTCCTTAAATTAAGGACATAAAACTCATCTCTTCTTAGGAAGAAACATGTATGCGCCAAACTCTAGCGCTTGATATCATTTGTATATAAACATCATCAAATAATAGAATGTTTCAGGCAACTTTGTTAATCTATCATATGATGGTATATTGCTACTCTCTCTACTGTTTGAAGTCTACATACAAGATCATAGATTTAGAGGATGAAGATGTCATCATCCTACATGCGATACTTATCGTCTACAAAATATAATCAAGATATTGATAACTGAAGTTATAGATGACGGGAATTATATATGTACCAAATGCTATGACTCATGTCGTAGAATTATTATACGCAATGGTGGATACTTCCACATTTACTTATTGCTTTCAAGTTCGATGACACAGAAAAAGTGTTTCATTGAGAAGAACTCTACACACATTTAAAAGGCGATTCACATAGACATTCTGTTAGTTTTCTATCCTTGAGTACATCTCATTGAAGTCCAGTGCTCACATCTTCACATGTTTTCGCATAACTAAATCTCTTCTCTTATCATCATAGTGGTATCAGAGTCTTCCGTAGTCTTTTTTGCCTTAGCCATCTGATACTGTTGTTTATTGAAGATCTATAGTAAATCTACTGTGATTGGATGCTTGAACAACTCACGCTTATATCCATTTCAAGGTTTTTGAAGAATCATCTTTGAAGTTGAAGAATCATTTTGCAGATTCTCCATCAAAGGAAGTTATCATTATCAAGCTATGAAGGATGATTAAATTTGGAAGATATATATGTTCATTAACATACATAATTTGATACATTTCTTCAATTTCATTTCTATCTGCTATTCTCTATTGCATCTACATCATTTCAATGACTTTGCAAAAACAATTTCTTTGTGTGTACTCAATCATTCGCTACACTTTATCTTGATATAGTTAGCTTGAAGTGTCTACTATTTAAATATCAAGTTTTATTAACATTGGTTCAGCCAATCTTGAGATATGAAGTAAGAAAGTGACTATGTCTACACACCATCCAGTTCCTGAAATGTCGGGATGGCCTCCCTAACTTGCTAGATTTATTTCTCATCATATGATGCCTCTAAATTCATGAAATAACTTGCTTTAGTTAGATGCACTCTCTAATTAGATGTGTGCAAAATCTCTCTAGTTAATCCATGCCAGGTTGTGAGCTCTGAGCAAAACACTGAGCATCTCTTTCTTCACATACCTTGCATATGCAAATTATCTGTTTTGATGCAAACTTTTGAGAAATGATGTTTCAAAGCAGTTGATGGGTCTAAATGCATTAATGTGAAGCCAAAGGAGTCTACTAAGAATCCCTAGAGCTAATTTCACACGTGTAGAACAGGTTTTGTGCAACATCAACTCATCTCTCGAGCATATTAATCCATCTCCCCACACCCTAAGCCCATACTAAATGGATGTTGTGCATTTACATGCGGAGTATATAAAGGTCTATCCTATGATGTACCCATAAAAAGGGCATGCACGTGGACTCAACTTCAACTCTCTAAAGGAAGGAAAGCATCAACTCACTAGTCAAAGAGGATGCGTGGAACTATTCCTTGTGTCCAACCTAGAAGCATACTACTGCCTCTAGGAGTATCACCACTTGGAGAATGCAGAGTTCTGCCATTCACCATTTGTCTCCCTTGCTCTAGTGCAAAAGGGACATCTGAAAGAGGTCTAGAGGTTCCCTCTATGCCACAAGATCTATGGGAAGCATGGAAGATCTATGAACCTTTGACTTTGAGCAATTACTAGACTCTCAACTTTTAGATGTGGAGATCTACTCAAACTCGAACACCCCACAAGAACCTTGCAACAAAGGTGTCAAGGACAACAAATGGAAGGAAGCCATGCACACTAGGAAGACAACCAACAAAGAACACTTTCACAAAAACTAGAGCACCTTGAAGGTGTAGAGGAAGAAGAATCCACAAGAGCTCTTGCCTACACCATGAAGCTTTGTCGATTACACCAAACTATGGCTAGTGTTCAATCTCGTAGATTTCTTTTCTAAAAATAGCAGCAGAGTGCTTACAAACCAAATCCTAGCAAAGGCAAATGTATACTCTAAGTTCATTGAGTCCCTGCAAGTACTCATCGAGACATGCGGAGTGGTGGAGGCAATAGATCACATGTTGAAAGACCACATGTGATGTATGACCCACGTAGAGTATATACCCAACAAAGGATAGGGAAGAACATTAAAATCCCCATCACTACCTCCATTACGATGAAGCATGTAATAGAAACAATAGACACAACTACTACCATAGTATCATCAATGCGAGGAAAATTGACCTCTCAAGCAATAGACACTAGTATACCAAGTTCCTTGACATCCCCACTCAGAACTCCTGGCATGGACATGACTATCATCCAGGATGACACGTCCAAACCTATCTTTCACACACCTCCATGATCACTCCCTAGGGCCGAAGGTGTAGCTCCCATACCTACTACTACTTTGAATGTATCCACCTTCACCTTTCACAAACCTGCTTCTATTTTGCCCCTATTCTCTTCCTTTGAGAATCCACTGTATCACACTACCACCCATTCAATAGGTTTGTCCATCGACCTCAGTATTGGATACCCAACTTCAACCACATTGGTGTTAGGTCATCTAGATAGTCGATCTTATTTTTTGGGATTTCTTATCACTCAACCTCCTTTGACCATAGTTTCCCCTCTAACCCCCCTCCCACCTACTATCCACCCACTTGTTTCCTATTTATCCAACCTTTTCCAACCATGCACCCAAACCCCTTTTTCCTTTCCTCTATCGACATCCGCATCACAAATATTCACAACCACCCCATGCATGACACCTACCATTCCTATGTATATGGTAGACACTAGATGCACTCCCACGTCTTCTCAGATGGACCTATCAACACCCAAAACACCTCCCCCTCCCCCCACTATCCCACCATCTCCCATTTCCCTTCCACTAGATTCATCTACACTCACTTCGCCATTTGACACTACATTCACAATTCATATTCCCGATTCCCCTCCCCTTGCATCAACAAATGTACACATTGCATCCACCACTATAGATAATGTATTCAACTCCATGCTTTAGTGTGTAACACAACTCAAGGCCGAGTATCACAGACTCGAGGAATGAAACAACATGCTACATGCTCACTCAGTGCAGTTACAAAAATGTATTGCAACACTTGAAGCTAACAATGAAGGCCTAAAAGATCAATATCATATCTTACAGGAAGCGCATAACGCACTTGAGACAAAGCTCCAGGAAGTAGGCCAAGAAGCCATATGAATAGTAGAAGGACATCTCCACACGAAGTGGAACATAACTCCAAACTTCAATGCAACATGGCATTAATACAAAGACATCTAGCTGCTCATTAGGAAGAGAATCATTGCTTGCAACTACAGAATCAAGAGAACTTAGAAGCTTCCATAGAGAATACCTAGGTGCAATGATGAGGCCATCAAAATTCCAAGTGGTTCCCCCTGACAATATTCACATTATCCTTGAAGATTGTGCCAACTTACTGGAGGTGCATGGAAAATTGTGTGAAGATATGACACAACTATAGCAAGGAAAGGAGTCAGAACCTACTACCACTCCGAGTCCAATACAATCACCACCTCCATTAGTCTCCAACTCAGCTACAATAAGCACATTAGGACAACAAATAGTAGAACTCCAAACCAAGTTACTCCAATATGAACGACCTCCATCTCCATTTGAGGCATTGAAAGAAGACGAACTAGTAAATATTCTTGTGAGACATAGTTTCAAAGAAAAATATGAGCCCCAACCTCTTCTTGGTGGCAGACTCATCAAAGAAGGCCAAGATACCTTTGATGCACCAAGACCACCATGGCTCAAGTAGGTCGAAAAGATGGGACATACACCAGAAGATTGCATAGAGATTTAGATCTATGCTTTCCATATTATGGAAGAGACTATGCTCAAATCTGCATATTTCTAGAACCTTCCAAACTATAATATCGCCCACATTTTGTTATTCTGGTAGACTATAACACGGAGGTGAGATGGGTCATTACTCAAAACATCATCATTTGCCACACAATTCTAGCCAAAATACTTACATGCTATAGCATGCAAGGGAACCATTTTTCAACCAAATTGGCAGAAGAATCTATTAGAAACATATCTAGGAATGCTATATTTGGAACAAAGCACCACTACATATTATTTACAATGCTTGATATGGACCACTCCCTTGACACATAACATGGAAGGCATTCACTATCAAGGTACAAAACAATGCATGCTGTGTTGACTAGGTAAGCTACCCATAATTAGCACCATTGTAGGGGCCCCCCTCTGTATCATACATGATTGCCACAATACACCATTGGATGTTTCGTCGCAAGCCTATGCCAGATGTTGTTGCCCAAATGCTATTAAAGATCTTTGGCATGATGCAAATCATATTCAAAACATTAAAAAATGTCAAGGCACCACACATCTTGGCCTTAGGATTTATGAATGATAATCACTATCTAGTCTATGACATGAGTTCTACTCCAAATATCCATGTTATCTATGCTTGGCATGCTAGATTAAGGTACCTCCTAGCTTTTTATGAGCAAACATTTGAAGACATGTTCACAATAGGCTTTTGGGAGTACCATTCAAAGGTGTTCCTATTAAAGACCACTCATCTCCTTCATCTATTTGCCTATGAGCAAGAAATGTACTCTGAATTTTACAAAACACATCACCCAGAGATCCTAGGTGAAACTGATTGGGAAATTTTGCAATTTGATCTAGCAAAGGGACTAAGATTATAGGAATATGATCTAGCAACAAATGTCATATAGTACTTCATTGGCCATCCTGCCCAACAAAGGTATGTCAGGGATGACAAACACAAGAGAGGGGGGAGTGTTGGCCAACAAATAGGACTTAGTAGACAAGAGATCCTTAGAAGAGAAGGACAAAGAGAAGAGCAGCCAAGATCAAGCCGATAGAGCAGTCAAAGATAATCAGAAGATTAGGTCTAATCAAACCATTAAGAAGTCTCTTTCCAAACAACAATGATTTTTATCACTAAATCACATTGTAAATACATTTTTTGATAATTCTAACTCCATTTTGATCAAGACAAGGAGTGCTTGAGCTTGAGGAGTACTAGAAGTATCTATTTTTAGATTATGTTTTAGCCCTCAAATAAGCCCAAGAACCTAATTTTTAACTAGGTCGAACACTAGGTTTGGACATGGCCAAAGCTAGTGAAAAACTATAAAAAGAGCTAGCGAGCTCATTTTTGGGTGTCGCTTAGAGGATGAAACTTTTGTACTTGAAAGAAAAGGCATTCCATTGTTTCTCTCTTTGTTCTTGCCTTGTATGTGTGTGTATGTGTGTGCATGTTTTTGTGCTTCTCACTCACACACTTGTACTCTCACTTGCTCATGGTCATCATACCACCCTCATGTCTCCAAGGATTGAAAATTATGAGGTGGAACTCCTCACATGGATGCTAATGATTTTGCTACAGAGACAGTGACCCTTTCCCACAAATTTGGCAAACAACGCATCTTGGACACCTTTGGATGGAGTGGTCTTAGGTAGCACAAAGAGAGCACCATAAACTCCTATCTAACTCTTTTTGATCCTTAACCTTGTCCAATTCTTGCCTCAAGTGCCCAGTTCATTAAATTGTTGCCTTCAAGTAGTTTTTTCTTCCATTGACGTCATCTGAAACTTGAGCAACTCTATCCCCCTCCATAAATCTTAAATGGAATCCTCATTTGAGAGATAATCTTGTGTTGATATGCTCCAAAGTGGACTCTAGATTCTTCTATCCTTATGGCTACAACCTCAAATTCTAGAAGGGTGGCATCCAGTTACATAAGCTTGCGAAGCTTTTGTTGGGATGATTTTGGAAAAGCCTTGTCCACACATTTCTTGAGCATAAAATCACTAGGGTTGTCAAGTATCTTGACCACTAGGGATTAGACCCTAGCCATGAGCTCAAAAAAAGTTTTACGTGCATGTAGAGTCAAATTCTCAAGTTCATTTTGAGTTCTTTTGGTAGAGTTACATGAGCTAAAGGGTTCCATGGGACTCTAGCTTTAAGTTATCCAAAGTTTAGAAGTGACTTTGTGCATACTTATTATACCACTTTGAGTCAATCATTCTACTATGGAAGGAATGGATGCTTCCCTTGCTGCAATCCATATATCTTAGAGATACAGAGGGATCCTCTTATGCGTTCCTCAAGTTCTTTGTGTTAACCACCATGGAATGATGGGAATCAAATGTTAATCCTCAATAAGAGGGTTGAGAGATCTGTTATCATACCTCCTGAACTTAAACCTTGCTCTTCATCAAGGAAGATGAATAGATACATATTAAGAGTTCCCTCGTGCTTGTTCTATTCTAGAATAGAGAGCAACCTTTTGAGATTTCCTATAGAAGAAAAAACTTAGTTTGGATTTTAGTAGTGCTTATCCTTCTTCCTATGGAAGATCTTGATAGGTGTCATCTATGGACTTAATAGACCACCCTTTTGATTTCTAGTATATGTCATAGACCAAGGTGAAAGTTAAGGTGGAAATGGTGGTTAGGAGAGTAAACTTAGGGAAGTAGTCCAATTCAAAAGGAAAAATGCAATAGAGAGAGTAGTCACCCATCCCACTTGAGAAGGAGTCACGCAACATTGAATGAGGGGAGAAGTGGTAGTCGCATGGGAGGAGAGGAGAAGGAGTTTTGAGTGGTACTCATGTTGAAGGAGGAGTGGTGGTAATCACCTGAGAGAAGAGGAGAAGTGGTAGTAATCTAGGAGGAGAGAACAAGAGAATTGGTAGTCATTTGGGAGGATAGAGGAGGAGAAGTGGTTGTCACCTCAAAGGAGAGGAGAAGTGGTAGTTTCTTCGGAGGATAGGAGAAGTGGTAGTTTCTTTGGAGGATAGGAGACATGGTAATCATCTGGGGTGAGGCAAGAAGTAGTAGTCACCTAGGAAGAGTTGAGAAGGAGTTTTCCAAATGATAGTCACGTTGGAGGAGAAGGGAGGTGGTAGTCACCTAGGATGAGAGGAGAAGTGGTACTTGCCTAGGAGGAGAGGAGAATGAATCACCAAGTCACCCATGTAAAGAGGATACATTTTCCCAAAGTGAGTGATCAAGATTTTGTGACCCTACGCAATGAAACAAGTATACCACAAGGAGAATATGATGTAGGAATTGAAAAAGAAAGAAGCAAAAAAACCTTCCAAGAGTTCTATCTTATTGGGCATGCATAATTTACATGTAGGTAATGAATGCGTTGTGGGTTTCAAGGAGTGTCGTATGCACTTTCTCCTAGGCCAAGTCTCTAGATATGTGAAGGCGGGCAATCACAAAAGCTCAATAAAGTGGGCCTCATGTTCAATTACACGTAGTAAATAGACTTAGAACGACACACAAACAAGATAAATGCATAGTAGACCATGAAGAGTGGAAGAAACAAAAACAAAAGAGACTTATAGGAAAGGAACTCATAATAGAAATTTTAGGTTAAATAAATGCATACACCTCTTAGCAAGATGGGTCTACAACATATAATCTCGGCTAACACCAACCCAAGGTGTTGTAGAGGACTGAAGACAAGAGAGAGTAGGAAGCAAAAGAAAAGGAGAGGAAAAGCAAGCCCTAAAAATTTCAAGAAATGGATTACTTCCTTTTCCCAAAATCCATTGTAAAACATTGAAAATCCTTGTAAATGCATAGAGGAGTCCTCTAGATACATGAATCTTGAAGATTGTAATACTACCCTTGTACAATAGTAGGAACTTAGTGATTTTTAGAGAAAATGATAGTCTCTTATGTGAAAGCAACAAAATTAGGGCACATGTATATAAGTCACTTGTGACTCTTTTGTAAAGACTTTTTGCCATAATCAAGAGCTAACTTAGAAATTTCAAATTTGCTTCTTCTTGCCTATGTACCTTCTTATTCACGAGCTCGTGTGTTTGCTTGAGGCATAAAATGTGTGTCTAGAGGTGTTGTATACCCCTCCCCCATCTCTTTTTGTTGCTATTGTGTGCAATGTGTAGGAAGTCTTCAAATGAGAGTAGGTGCTTACCACCATCCTATTTTTTGGCCATAACTTGAAGCACAAAGGTCTGATGAGGCTAGAAATACCACCATTGGATGCATATTATCAAAATAGTAAAAGCAAATTGCTATTGACTAGATTCAGGTATCGAATCTAGGACATAACACCTGATTTGTGTTTGTTGTTGTGCCAAGTATCGCGTTATTTGCATGCAATACTTGTCCCTTCCCACATTAACCATCATTTAAGCAATGCACTTGAATGGGTCAGGCTCTCGTTTTGATAATTTAATGTGTGTGTATCAAGCCATCAATATATGAATTTGCTAGATGATTGAGGTAAACTCTCTTTCATCGTAAATCCCTAAGAGCTCATGAGTCTAGGTACACACATTTTTGGTGCTATTGTTAGGGATGTGGGCCTAAGTCAAGATGCCTACATGATGGTTGAAACATTTTTGTGAAGGTAGTGATCGTGAGGAAGTAAAATTCAGTAGCTTGGCAAGTGACAATTCACTTGCACTTGTTGCTTCATACACCTAGTATGTGTGTAAAAATCTCTTAGGATTAGGTTAGGAGGAGAAGTTAGGGTTAGGAGGTAGGTTAACAGAGCTTGGAAGTAGGATAGTTCAGACAACACTTCAAAAAACCAAAAAAAAAATCATTTTTCTTGAGACACTGTCCCTGACTAGAGCCAAAAAACCAAAAATCACCACATTTCAAATTCACTTGTTAGGGCATGTATTGTGGAGAGCTCCCTAAATGATCAATATCATCTAAAATTGTGTTGCACAAAATCGAAGTGTAGCTAGAGTTTGGTGCTAAAAATTTAGGAAAATACTAATTGAGGTGAGCTCTACATAGTAGAAATATCTTTTTCTTGCTTGATCACTCACATGGGGAGAAATGACACCAATCAAGTATTGTGAGGTATGCGTTGGGTGAATTTCAAGGAATTTTCTAGCTAGAGGTAGATATGGGGGACAAGAAGAGCACAGAGAGCACACTAGCAATTTTTTTAAAAAAATTTGGACTTATAAAAGTCCAAGTATCATGACCGGTTGAGTTTTGCATCGGGATATCAAATTCGCATGTATCACTGATACTTGGAAAGTATCATCTATGGTACTCCTATCATGTATCATGTATCACATAGTCGAGTATCACCATCGCTAGTATCATGTGTTGTCAATTTGGGATGTGTATCATATATCGTTTTGACCTGAGGTATCATGTATCATGTATCCTTAGTATCATGTATCGTGTATCGAGAGGAGCTCTGTATTGTGTATCATGTAGCCTCAAGATTTGCTCTGATTATTTTGTTCCTCTAGTATTTTACATGTCATTATTTTAACTGCCGATGTTGTTTAGACACTTAGAGTATGCTTCCTTGTCTAGCATGCATGTGTGTGCATGAATGCATGTGCGTGCATAAGTGAGAGCATGCATGAGTGTGCATGAGTGTATGTATGCATGTATATGCATAAATAAAAGAATGCATATGTAGTTATGCATATGTATGTGTAGTTATGTATGCATGCATGAGAGATGTATGAAGTGCATATATGCATGTGAATACATGAATTCAATGAATGCATATGAATGTATAGTATGTGATGTATGCATAAGTATGAAGAGTGCATGTGCATATTAGTGTATGTACATATGTATGCATGTGAATGTTTGTATTTATGTGTATGCATGTGAAGTAAATGTGTGCATGTATATGTGAGTAGCGTGTACATATATGTATATACGTATGTATATTTATGTGATGTATGTATGCATATTGGTTAGTATGCATGTTAGTATGCATGTTTATGCATGCTAGTAAATGCATGTATATGCTAATGCATGTTAATGCATATATATATTATGCATATTAAATATGAGTTAGTGTATACATATTAGATATAAGTTAGTAAATGTATGGTTGTGCATGTTGATATGCATGTATGCATAATAGATATTGAAGTATTGTATGATGCATGTTTGCATATAAACAAATGTGTGTTTGCATGTAAAGTAGATGTTTACATACGCATGAAAGTTAGGAAGTTAGAAGTTTATGTATACATGTGTTTGTATAGGTTTAAGTTATGTATTGAATGTTAGATTAACACATGAGTGTTTTATATTTATTAAAAAACATACGTATGTTGGCTAATGATTTTCTGCAGATGATATGCAGCCTCTGTTGAAGACGAAGTGAAGAACTGAAGAGTGGAAAAATAATTTATACTTAGCTAGAATTATATAGTTTAGGTTTTGTATAGGAAATCATTCATATAAACAACTTATATAATATTAATCTATCTATATTTAATCTTTTATGTCTCAAGAAGCTTCATCTAGTAGTACTTTTTTACCTCCATCCTTGTTTGGGTTACTATTTCCTAGTCTAGTAGAAGTTAATGTTACTGAAAATACAGAAATTGAAGAATTAGTTAAAGATAAAATTGTAGAAGAAACTTTGCATTCAAGAGAGTTTGATCATAGATTATCTAGAGTATTACCATTAATTTCCATTGTTTTACCTAGTTCTGAAAATAGTGAAAATCTTTTTCCTCCATCCATACATAGAAATACTGATAATTCCCAAATAGATTTAAACGTATCGGAAATTATAAAAGATAAAGTAACTAGTGAAGAGTCGATCCTTTCATCCTACATAGATGCAGTCAATAGATATAGAAACACTTTCCCTTACGGTCCTTAGTAAAAAATACTTGTTCTGCATAGTCACCCTGTGTGCACCGTTAGCGAGACGATTGATCCACCAGTCATTACTAATCACTCCCAAAACCCGAAGCATACTAAGAAGCACCCCACGTGTAGTCACATGGTTAGGTGAGCGTGAATCTGTTGGATAAACGTCCACCTCCCTTTGCACCCCTGTATGAAAACGGCTCAGGTCAAAGCAAAACTAGATCAATTTCTGAAGTTTGGATTTATTATCCCTATCGAGCATGCGGAGTGTATTTCCCCCATTGTCATAGTCCCTAAGAAGAATAAGCAATTATGGATATGCATGGACTATCGGAAATTAAACGCAGCCACGGTACCTGATCCATTCCCTTTGCCGTTTTTGAACACCATGTTAGATGATGTGGCAGGTCTTGAGATGTACTCCTTTTTGGACGGATATAGTGGTTATAACCAAGTACGAATGGCAAAGCAGGACATTCTAAAGACAACATTTATAACCAATTGGGGCGTCTATGCGTGTACAGTGATGTGGTTTAATCTGCTATATGCTCCAAGTACGTTTTAGCGCTGTATGCAGGAAGTTTTCTCTCCTTATCTAACCACATTCATGCGAGTTTACTTGGATGACTTCTCCTTATCCGTTGATACTTCAACACATCTGTACCATTTACGATGTTGTTTTTCAAAGTGTCGAGAATACCGTTTGTGCTTAAACCCAAATAAATCTATATTCTTTATATCTTGCGACAAGTTGCTAGGGCACATTATCTTAAAACAAGGGATCCAAGTTGATCCAGATACAGTGAAGGCGGTACTGGAGGCACCTGCTCCTAAGACACCCAAAGAAGTGATGCGCTTCTTGGGACAAATCCAGTGGCATGGGCGATATTTGCGGTGGCTTGCTCATCTGGCCACATCACTTAACCGACTGATAGTTAGTACTCCTCATCACTTTGAATGGTCTGAGGCATGTCAACTCTCTTTCGATCGGTTGAAATCACTGTTAATGCAGGCTCCTATTTTACAAGCGCCAAATTGGGAACTACCCTTTCACGTCTTTGTGGATGCATCCGATATTGCAATTGGCAGCATGCTGATGCAACAAATGGATAAATGGTTCTGCCTAGTGTATTATGTGAGTCGCAGATTAGCTCCAGCAGAGTGCAATTATTCAGTCACCGAACGTGAATGTCTCGGATTAGTGTATTCGGTGAAGAAATTCTGGCATTATTTACTAGGATGCCGCTTCACCTTTCATGTTGATCACGTAGCCTTGGTGTACCTTGTTCGCCAATAGCATCTGGGAGGAAGGTTAGCAAGATGGGTGTTGTTGCTTCAAGAGTTTGATTATTCAATAGTACATCGACCAGGATCCGTGCACGTACTTGTTGAATTTTTATCTCGGTTGGATTCCGGTGAACTTCCAGTAGGAGTTGATGATACTACACCTGCTATCTATGCAATTGAATTCGTACATGATGATCCGCAAAAATTGCCAGTCAAATCCTCCTATTATGACACTTGAATGCTTTTCTTGACCAGTGGATGTCCTCCCGGCACGACCTCTCCTGCTCATTGCCGTAAACTGGCCATGTATAGTCGACGATTCCGGCTACTTGTAGGGCAGTTATATTACATGGATCATCCAGGAGTGTTGCTAAGATGTGTTCCACTACAGGAAATTGCTTCAGTAATCACAATGGCTCATTCTGCCCTAGCTGGAGGTCATTTTGCGGTGGACTTGACCCACCAAAAGATTCTGTAGAGTTGCTTATGGTGGCCTACTATGTATCGTGATGTGAATAAATATGTGCGATAGTGTGATGAGTGTCAATGTTTGGGTCAACCTTTACAGAGACATTACTTTCTACTCCAACCAGTTTTGCCTCTCAAACCCTTTCAAAAATGGGGTTTGGATTTTATCGGACCAATCACACCTCCTGCGACACTTACCAGTAACAGATATATTCTTACTTGCACAGATTATGTGACTCAATGGGGAGAAGCTTGGGCTCTACGGTCAGCCACAACGGTTGTGGTCGCTAAATGTTTGATGAAAGATATTTTTCCACGCTATGGTTTACCTTTGGAGATTGTGACTGATCAAGGTACGTACTTTGCAAACACATTAATGCAAGTGCTTACTCATACCTTCCAGATTGTCCATAAGTTCAATTCCCCATACTATCCACGAGCGAATGGCCTCGCCGAGAGCACCAACAAATCTCTGTTGAACATCTTAAAGAAATTCGTATTAGATTGCTCGGAGAGATGGGACCAATTCCTACCTGCCGTATTATGGGCTTACCATACAACATATAAAGTGGCGATTGGAACAACTCCCTTCAAGTTGGCATATGGTTTGGAGGTGATTGCTCCTATGGAACTGGTGGTTCCTAGTCTATGAGTGGCATTAGAGCAGAAATTACTATCGGAAGAACCATTCCCTTTCTGATTGGATGCTTTACGGTCTCTGGATGAACAACACCTCGAGAGTTTTTTGGTTATGCAGGAAGTTTAGCTCAGAAAAGCAAGAACTCACGATCGTTTCCTCAAAACCCCTGTGTTTACCACCAACCAATTAGTGCTCTTTTATAATGCTAAATCTAACCGATCCGCCAGAAAGTTTAAATTGGGCTGGTTTGGTCCCTACCGCATTGCCGAACAAGTGGGACTAGAAACTTTTTGGTTATCCACCTTAACTGGTACCCTTCTTCCTAAGGCGATCAATGGATCGATTTGTCCCTATTATCCACTACCTTCATCCTCATGATGCGTGATTGGTATTTTTACTTTTCACTCATTTTTCCCCACTGTTCTGACTCGACAATTCTTTCCTTTTTGCATGATTCCGGTTGATCGATTAACCGTAATCTTTCAATTTTCTTACCTAACCATGATTAGTAGCCGCCTTCTGTGTCTCCGATTTTATTAATGCGTGCATGTCGCCATTATATCTGTATATTTCCAACATTGTGTGATGATTAGGTTTCTTTTCGTGTGATTTTTCCAGTGTTTCTACTTAATCCTCTTCTTCACATTGTTATTCGCTATTGCATCCTTGTGTGCTTGGGACCCCTGTGTTATCTATGCTCTTGTGTGTTTCTGATTGCGCCATGGAAGCTCTACCGAACATCGTTACCTTCCATGCTGGTCTCGCTCCGGACATGAGTGAGTATCTGCGTATCCGTGGCCTATTGGCCTTCACTGAATTGTCTTAGCATTCAGTAGAGTGTCATCCATTCGTTGCTCAGATAATCTCTACCATAGCTGCTATGCCTGCTATAGAACAATGCTCGCCACTGGCATGTATGAACCCACGCGTCATAGTTACTCTTAGTACAGTCACTGAGGGATTCCGTCTCCCTCATGAGGGTTTGATCGATGGACCTCTCCTTCCCCTGGAAACCATGAAAGAACTCTTCCCCAGGCACTCGTCTAATGAGTTTGCCATTTTGTGTCGACCTGAACTGGAGCACACCGCACTCCAGTTCCTAGTCGCTGCCTTGAATCTCCAAAAACGCACTTATGGCATCTCATGCCCATTTTACTCCATGATCGATACCACAGCATGAGAGGCCGTTCACTTCACTTCTTTCTTTTTTCAACGCATTCACCGCGAATGCCAAGCCGTTTCTAAGCAATTAGCCAAGAATGAAATCCCTCAGACTCGTTTGTCGCACCTTATCACTTTCCTCCTCTCGACAATTTAGGCTGCGCAACCTCCTCCTTTACCTACACTTCTATTACATGAGGAGTCTACACAAATGCTGGAGGACGATGATGATGAAGATCTTCTCCACTTCTTCCAGCGCAAGCGTAGACGCATTTGTCCATCCCAAAGTCAAGTGCAGGAATCAACCGCTGTACAAGAGGTTGAAGTCTTCCATGATACAACAACGTCATTACAGGTAGCATTTGCCCAATCTTCCCCTATTAAGCAGCACGATCAAGATATCAGCATGGAAGATGTGGTTGAAACTTCATAGCGGGATGAAGCACAATCCCTAGATGCTAGGACTATGAAGGATACAGTGGATGATCGCACTACCATTGTTTGTCATCCATCATCCCCACCATTTGTAGATGATCAAGCAGGCACGGCAAAGCCTCAGCCAAGCGCTCAGGAGGCAGTTACTGAAATTGCCGCTGTTTCTTCTTTGCTTCAAAATGAAACAAGCACTGTCCTCATCCAAACACCTCATCTTCCTCTTCCTCCTACAACGACACTTCTTGACGCTGCTGCTGCTTCTTCCTCCTCGCTTCCAGCTGCAATCCGTGAGGTCTCGTCCAAAGCTCCTTCTTCTCTTGACTACTCTCCACCTTCGTCTCCACACCTCCTTTTTGCCCAACCTTTGCAACCTACACCTTCTATTCCTACCCCTGTTATGTTCACCCAATTGGCGTCCATGGGTTAGTTTTTAATATAGTTATCCCAACAATTACCGCTTCAATCGCAGACGACACAACAAACCATTCGTCAAGAGCTGCAAACTAAAGTAGACATCCTGGAAGCCGATATAGCACCTCTCCAAGAAGAACTCCTCGGGGCGAAAATAGATCTTCACTCACTGCAAACACATATTCAACAATTGCATAACCAATTGACAGAAAAAGATTCTATTATTGCTAATCAGGACGCGGAAATTAAGGGATTGAAGCAAGAAGTTGCAGATAAACAAGATGCCATGATTGCGTTAGGCAACGAACTTCATGAAACGAGGGATAAGCTCAGCATTTTAGAAGAAGCTTCAGAAACGCTCACCACCAATGTCATTAAAGCTGAAGCAGAATTACATAAAGTTATTGCAGCTATTCCAACAAGGCCAAGAACTTTCTACAGAGATTTCCAAGACTCTCAAGTTAAAGAAGGAAATCGCAGCTGTTCAAAAAGAGAGAGAAGATTTTTATAAGACAATGCAGTTTCAATCTTAAGAACTTGAACGCACGGAGAATCAGTTAGGCATTCAAGCTGACCGGTTATCTAGGATAGATGCTAACATTGCCGAAATGAAGTTGTGCAGAGATGCTGCTCTTGGAAATGATTTTTATTTACAAGAAGCATTCTTGCAGACTCAGGCTGAGTCCTTAATAAGTGAGGTGGTCGCTGCCAGTTCGGTTAGAACTGATGCCGAGTTAGTTGAGCCTCAAATTTTGAAGGATATGTTAGAATCTTTAAAATAGAAAATTTCCCATACTTTTAAGTTAGCCCGCTCCATGTACATCTAGGGCATTATAGATGAATCCTGAACTTTGTATTTACCATTTTTTGGGTTCGAGTCCACTGTGCGTGCTAGTGTGAGCCACCAGAATGTAATTATGAAAAGTCGCACGCATACCGAAAGGGCATAGCGCAACAATTGTAACTTTTTGATTAATGAAAAGAAGCGTGCGTGAGACAGAGGGTATGTCGCCGGACTGTGGTCTGGGTGAATGCCTGAAGTGGAACGTAGTGCGCATAGTGGACACTCTGAGTATTCTGTCTCTCTGTAATTAAGTTCAGTAATGTGTTAAGTCTTTGTTGAAGTATTAAGTTAATCTGATATCACGGTAAAGTGACAAAGTTACGCATTCATATGTATTGCGACGAAGAACATTGTAATGCGCAGAACAGATACGTATCGAAAAGATAGTTTAACTCTGAACACTAAGTCGGTGTAGTAGCACATAACTAAATTTGTAGATTTGGGAAAATACAAATAGGGCCTCTGTTTTACAGACCCCTAACCATCCCAAGAACCCAGATTTGATAGTAGTTTAAACAATAGTTTAACAGAGCATTGAAAGAGTGTCTCACACCTTCATAAATGAAACTGCCAACATCCTCTCGCGAAGCCAATAGCTTACCGATTGGAGAAATGATATCCCACATGAAGTTGTACAAGAAGTATGGTAGGTTAGTGACGTCGATCGAGAGAGGGCAGCGGAGAGATTCCAATTTGTCAGGGATAAAATGGAGGGTCCATCTGATCAGACATAGGGTCGCCCGCCCAAGTTACGAGGTTCCGACACTGAGGGCTTGGAATGCCATATCTTCTTTCTCAAAGACTAGCAACATATGACTAGTTGGTAGGATATGACACTTGCTAAGAATCAACCCGTGGGGGAAGCACTCTTTTTCGAAGCCACTGGTGCACAATTTGGAGCAGCGACCAAGGGCCAAACACTATTTGACGAGACATACTTTCTTGAGCTCTTCTTACTTTGACAAGATTGTAGCTCTACTAAGAAAGACCAAGGGAGGCTCAACAACCTTGAAGGCCGTAATAGTGAAAAAAGATCCCCCTTCCAAAATAGGGGCCAGGTTACCAATCACCCCTTGGGATCGGGCCAGGTTGCTTATAACGAGACAGGGGGCTGCCGAACCCATGTCAAGGACCTCGAAATGGGCATCGCAGGTGAAATTCCGCTATCCCAGAGATTGATCTTCGTCTTCGACTTGTTCTCAAAACCAAAAGAACATTGAGTTCTTCTTTGAAAATAGAATGGCAAGAAACACCTTGCGGCAGGTGCCGAGTCACTCGATCATGAAGTGCCACCAAAAACCCACAAAGACACAAAGGGTCATAGAAAGTACCCTTGTCTCCACTTTTTAATGATCCTTTGCACACAACAGTTAAAGTTGGCTTGAAGATGCGACAAAAAAGAAATCTATGGTTGTATTTGTGACATATGTCGATAGGAGAAGAAGATTCATTACTTATAGAAAAATGCATCTACAAGAGCAATAAACTCCTTGAGTTCCAAGAAGCTCAAAGTAAACACCAAAACAACCTTCACAAAGGCGGTGGACACTAACTCATGAAAATAACCCACTAACTCATGTAGCAATTGTGACTCTTGAATCAGGCTTGTGTAAGTTCACAAACATGTTCATGTTATGACTCATGTGGTTTGAGCAACGACTATCTACATACCAAGTTTTGTTGTTTACCTTCCTCTTATGTGTCTCTTTATGCATAGCCATAAGAACATTTTCCTTCTATGTAAGTTCACAAACATGTTCATGTTATGACTCATGTGGTTTGAGCAACGACTATCTACATATCAAGTTTTGTTGTTTACCTTCCTCTTGTGTGTCTCTGTATGCATAGCCATAAGAACATTTTCCTTCTATGTTTGAGCCTCCTCTTGCACTATGTTGTTGTTTTGATGCATGTAATCTTGGCCTCTTCCTCTTTGTTGTCCTCTAAAACCACCTCTTCTATTCGGATTGGAGAAGCAATCCCTGGCATAATGACCAACTTTACCACAATAATGGCAAGTTACCTTTCTGATTTGGTTGAGTCTATTGACTTTGTTGTGTTGTTCTTCCTCCTCTAGTAGCATTAAAGCTTCCTCTTCCTCTTGCATTGGTGTTGAATCTTCCTCCTCCTCTCCAATTTCCTCTATCTCTTGATCTATTTGATGAAGTATAAAGAGCTTGTACTTGAGTACCTCTTTGTGAATGATAAGAGTTCCCACCTTCTATGTTGATTTTCTTCACTCATCATGAGCGTTTGTAAATCTTCAAAGGATGGTAGATTCTCTCGAGTCATGATAGATGTAATGAAAGACTTCCATCTTTCATCTTCCCTCAAGCCATTGAACATGCTATTAAACTTTATATCCTCACTAGGAGATGCATCAATAAAGGCTAATGCTTCAATAAAAAATTTTACCTCAAGAACATAATCATTAACTGATTGTCGTGGCTTCTTTTTTACTCTTGTCAACTCACCAATAAGTTGTGTTTGCCTTACTCTGTTGGTAGTTGCAAATAGCCTTTCTAGAGACTCCAAAGCCTCTCTACTAGTATTCAAACCTCTTATATGCCCAAGCATAGTATTCAAAACTGTTTGTGATATAATAAATAGAACTCTTCTGTCTCTTTTGATCCATTCTTGCTCTCTTGCGTGATCTTCTTGTGTAGGAGCTTCTGGTAATATAACCGGCTTCACTTCTGTACCTGTTATCAATCCCCAAAGAGCTTTAGACATGAGATAAGACTCCATTCTAAATTGCCACATGTGATAATTTCTTCCATTTGATAACTTCTCAATCAATGCACTCAAATCTGCCAACAAAGAAGATAATTCAATAAGTTGTATGAAAGATTTGATAAAAAAACAAAAGCTCTGATACCACAATGTTATGTTTACAAACTTGTAAATATCAACGTACACAAAGAAACATGATGAGACCTCCCAAGGTCTTCAGAAAATTAAACAAATATTGCCAAACTTAAGAAATCAAACTTTTTTCCAAACATAGAAATGGGTCAGTGTAGCAAAATAACCACCAGAAGCTCTCTAAGCAGACTTTGTCAAAACTAATGATATATTATCAATGTAGACTTTGTGTAGCATGATTTAGAAACAAAAAACATAAAAAAAGGTGGAGTATAGCTCCCAAACAAATAGTTTGAAGTCAAGGTATGTAGAGGCCTGCAACAACAAGGTATGACTAACTGTCTGAATTGAAAACGGATGTAGAGGAGCAAGAAAACTTAAAAATCTATCAAAAAATTTGATATAGATAGAAAATGTAGAGCTAAGGAAACTCCTCCAAGTGAAATCACTCAAAAAGACCTCATAACGACTGAGATATGAAAGTTTAAAGAGAGGTATGTCTCTCATGAGACACCAGATAGACACAAGAAAGAAGATCTGCACAAATGCCTACTTGCACGGGGTTTTCTCATTGAATTTGTATAAAAATGGATCTATTTATATAGTACAAGTTGTAAGCTTTGCAACAGAACACGAATCACTCAATTTAGACACCTAGACTAAGAGAACCGCTCTTTTTATTGAGAGGCTATCAACAGAAGCGCCTTCCTTGTCTAAAAATAGACACCTCTCCTTTCCTTCTTACTTTTATCTACTTTTACTCTAAATTTGGAGATGTGAGTGCCTCCACATGTTATTTATAATAAATAATAAACTCCATAAGCCTAAAAAATATTACTTTAGAGCTTGTTCTTATGTAACACAAAATAGGGGCGAGGTTACCAATCACCCCCTGGGATGGGGCTAGGTTGCTTATTACGAGAGAGGGGGCTGCTGAAGCCATGTCAAGGACCCCAAAATGCACATCGGAGATAAACTTCTGCTATCCCAGAGATTGACCTTCATCTCTGAGTTGTTTTCAAAGCCAAAAGAACATTGAGTTCTTCTTTGAAAATACAATGGTGAGAAACACTTGCGGCAGGTCTCGAGTCACTCGATCATGAGGTGCCACCCAAACCACAAAGACACAAAGGGTCACAGAAAGTACCCTTGTCCCCACTATTTAATGATCCTTTGCACACAACACTTAAAGCTGGCTTGAAGATGCGACACAAAAGAAATATATGATTGGATTTGGGACATATGTCGATAAGAGAAGAAGATTCATCACTTATAGAACAATGCGTCTACAAGAGCAATAAACTCCTTGAGTTCCAAGAAGCTCAAAGTAAACACCAAAACAACCTTTACAAACGTGATGGACACTAACTCATGAAATTAACCCACTCATCAATTGCGATGGGTGGCACATCACTCAGCCAATCGTGTTGGATCCGAGATTCGTCACAATGGACAAAATTGAAGGATGCATGATGGACAAGCCCGATCGATGTGCGTGATGGACGCCATCAGATTTGCGATGGATAACCTGCACTGTCAGATTTGCAATGGATAACTGTGCCTCATGACAGATGTCAAGTAGTTGCCTGCCGATCGTGCACCTCCCATCAATCGTGATGGATGGCCCCCATCAGTCAGTTTTGAAAGCTTGGGATGCGCCCTGTTAGTCCTGTGTGTGATGCATATGTGATCTGTCGTGGCGACAAATAGAAGTGTGTAACTATGTATGATGTGACGACGAGAGGTCACAAGAGCACTTGTGCTATAGTTGCAACCAATCATGATAGCCTGGGAACATGCGACAAACCACTCTGACTCCGATAGTGCACCTTTGACACACCCTCTACATTTAGGTATCCCAGGAACAAAGCAATACACTATTGGCAGCAACAGAGAAGAGCTTATGTTTCCTAACTTCTTTTGAGTAGATCTTCTATAGAAGAGTCGAACGTGCGATAAGGTCCTCATGCGATGCTTTGCCCGGATGCTGTACCATCATCGAATCCGTCATCGGTAGTGCACTCGATTGCTTGCCGTTATCATGTGATGCCTGACATTGTCATGTGATTTTCTAGCGTTGTCGTGGGATTGCAGATAGGACTGTCAATTATTGTTGTATTTCTTCTCGTGCACCTGTAACTCCCTAAGATCGTGCAAATGATTTTAATGATTTTATGTTGTTTTAATGATTTTGCAAATGCAAGTCTAATGACTCTTTCCTAATGCAATGCGAAATGAAAACAATCCTTTTATGAGGGCAAGTGATGTATGTAAAATTTTTGTGCAAATGTAAATGAACTTTAATAACCATTGCCTTTAAGCTTGTTGTAGGAGAAGTTTAATCGACTAAAATTAAGGACTAAATACAAACTTTATTTCTTGTCAATGAGGGGGGATAAGTGTCGAGGCTCCTCCATATTGAATGCCCCTCTTCACGTGGAGGTGCTTCGTTCCCTAGAGAACAATCCTCAACAACTAGGGAAGAGGGCATGTGCCAGCATGGTCTCGATTTGTCGTTGCATTTGACTAGGCTCCTTTCTCCACTCACCTGCAAAGCAAGAAGAATATAAAGGTTAAATTTTTAATCAATACTAAAACACACCTAATATTCCTAAACATGCAATTGTCAGAATTCACGTTAGGTTCACCAAATGTCGAGGGGTGTGAATGGAGATCAACGAGCAGATCAGAACTGAATCTGCTATGGCCTCACTTTGTGACTAAATGCAGGTTATTTTTCAGCATACTTTAGGATGTAAGACGTGATTTAGTGCTGTGGGAAGCGACCATATGGTTGTGCTGCTTGATACCTAGACAGATCGTAATCATATGATTAAGAGACCAAGGTTTCACTAGTAATGTGATCTTTTATGAATTGTTCTTCTTCTAATTCTATATTAGCTACATTCTGCTTAGATTGAGTGGTAGTATTTATAGCTGGAGGTAATAAAAACTCAAAAATGAAAGATGTAGAAATGGTATTTTCATTTGTAGACTCATTACTCACAGATTCATTCATAGACTCATTACTCATAGACATCAGAAACAAATATAGAAAAATATAAATTTCCAATTGATCAATGAATAATTTGAAAACTGTTTTCTTGATAATTCTAATGAATGGAAACTACATCAATAACCTTATACAACTATACGTAAGAAGGCTAGAATAATTCGCCAAAATCCTAATACAAGATTAAGCTAAAAGAAATTGATATAAGTAAAGTGCAAGAAGTAGCGCGTATGCAACTCCGATCTCCCAATCTCAATTGATTTTCAATGTTTGACAATGTTCATCAATGCTTGCGAATGTTCATCAATGCTCTCAAGTTGGTGATGGTGATGGCAAGCAAGCACTCGTTTCCGTGTAAGTTGCCGATACCCCAGAAGCCCGAATGTGGCCTTCTCTCTCTCACTCACTCACTCAATCACTCACTCACTCACTCACTCACTCACCCTCTCTCTCTCTCTGTCAAGGTGGATGCATGGGGTGAAGACTACAATTGGAAGAGAAGGGAAGAAAAGAACGAAGAAGAAGTTACGTGCAAAAATAACATTAAAAAAAAAGACTTTGTGCACCCATATATATATATATATATATATATATATATATATATATATATATATATATATATATATATATATATATATATATATATATATATATATATATATATATATCCCCTCACATACATGCGTATGCTTCTCACCTTTTCATGCATACCATACTTTAGCACACTCACATACACCATATTTTTAACCTACTTTAATCACAAAAATCATATACTCCACTCTTTAATCGACACTCACACTCACCTCACATTTAATTCTCACTTTAATCACATAACTCACTCACACACTTTAATCACATAACTCAATCACACCACTCTTTTAACCCACAATTCACACACACATCTGATCAGACACAAGGTGGCCCTCCCAAGTTATCAGGTTCTGACACTTAGGGTTTGGAATGCCATATCTTCATTCTCAAAGACTAACAACATATGAGTAGCTGGTAGGATCTGACACTTGCTAAGAATCAACCAGCAGGAGAACCACTCTTTTTCGAAGCCACTAGTGCACAGTTTGGAGCAGCGACCAAGGTTCGACGAGACATACTTTCTTGAGCTCTTCTTGCTTTGACAAGATTGTAGCTCTACTAAGAAAGACCAAGGGAGGCTCAACAACCTCGAAGGCCCTAATAGTGACAAAAGATCCCCCTTCCAAAATAGGGGCCATGTTACCAATCACCCCTTGGGATGGGGCCATGTTGCTTATCACGAGAGAGGGGGCTGCCGAAGCCATGTCAAGGACCTCGAAATGGGCATCGGAGATAAACTTCTGCTATCCCTGAGATTGATCTTCGTCTCTGACTTGTTCTCGAAACCAAAAGAACATTGAGTTCTTCTTTGAAAATCGAATGACAAGAAACACCTTGCGGCAGGCGTCGAGTCACTCGATCATGAAGTGCCACCCAAAATCCACAAAGACACAAAGGGTCATAGAAAGTACCCTTGTCTCCACTATTTAATGATCCTTTGCACACAGCACTTAAAGCAGACTTGAAGATGAGACACAAAAAAGATGTATGATTGGATTTGTGACATATATCAATAGTAGAAGAAGATTCATCGCTTGTAGAACGATGCGTTACAAGAGCAATAAACTCCTTGAGTTCCAAGAAGCTCAAAGTAAACACCAAAACAACCTTTAGAAACGCGATGGACACTAACTCATGAAAATAACCCACTCATCAATCACGATGGGTGGCACATCACTCTGTCAATCGCATTGGGTCTGAGATCAGTGACGATGGACAAACCCGAAGGATGCGCGATGGACAAGCCCGATGGATGCGTGTGATGGACGCCGTCAGATTCACCATGGATAACCTGCACCGCCAGATTTGCAATGGATAACCCTGCCTCACGACAGACGTCGAGTAGTTGGCATACTCTATCTAAGCATGTGTAAAGAGAAGTGGAGCTACTGAAGGTGTATGTTTTAGATTATAAGAAAACCTGTTCATCAATAAGTATGAGATCTAAATTCTACAAATAATTTGATGTTTTTGGATCTCATGGTTATCACCTCTCCATATTTGATGCATGTTTTGTTTTTGTGAGGCAATTTAGAGTGAGCAACAAAAGCATGACACAGTGACAAGATCACTCAATCATGCAACAAATCAAACATAGTGTTGAAGAACATCATTTGTCGAAGTGCTGTTATGGACCATCAAATTGAAGTTGATTCTCCAAAGCATGAATAGCAGTCGCTGATTCTTTTTCATATGCTTTGGATATTTGTCACTATTGTACGCCCAAAACTACTCTTCATGGTTTGTGAAATTTGCAAAAGATAAAACTACTTAAGAAAGGTGTGTCATTCTAAGATGCGGGAGAAAAAGATGGATTCGAGCAAGGAAAGCATTAGATAGAGGAATTCATGTATACAGATAAAAGTGTTATTAAACTAGGTTGAATGCATATAGTTAGCCATGTCTTTGGAATGATGTGGACAAAGTAATTTGATGAGATTCAAAGTTTTCACCGCATCTTCATTTGTTTGGGAAACAAACAAAGTTTTCACCATCAATAATTAAATATTTCCATTGGAATTTCAAATGTGTTTCATGAAGCAGCAAACAACATGAGGATCTATTCAACAAAAGGGAGACAACTTGTGGTGGACATCTGGAAGATGCATGGCAGTTCACGTAGGCAAAGTGGAGAGACAAGAGGATCATTAGAGGGAGGGAGTCAGGACCATCTCCAAAAATGGGATTTTCCAACATATCATTTTAGGCAACAATTGGTATCACAATAGGTCTTTGCTTCATCTAGGGTGTCATTGACACCCCTCCGGTCATAGTCTCAGAATCGCATGGAAATTGGTGAGCATACTTAGGGCAATTAGGAGTTAAAAATAGCTTCCTGTTGTCGTGTCGAAATTGACATCTGAGCTTTTTTTGGCCTTCAAATGCACTATCATAGTGCCTATGTAGGAAATTTTATCCATTTGTGCCAAAATTATATATAGGCCTTCGTTCACCAGTACAAGCACCTCAAATTTTGCTATAGATCTAGCAGAGTTTGGCAAGGTACTTTTGTTCAGCTTTTCGAGAAACAATCATTTTTTTGCATCAAGGTATTTTTGTCAGTGACCATGGCTGAAAGCAATGATGTATTTTGTATGTTGGCTATTGGGGATAGATTGGATGGTACTAATTACCCATTATAGGCATATATGATGCATCATGTATTGATTGTGAATATTGTGCAAGATGTTGAAAAACGACCTACTACATCTACAAATAGAATTATTGAAGGTGATGCAAATTGCATTGAAGATGACGATCTTCAAATTCTTGTTCATGCTGTGGCTCCAACTGCACTTACTACACAACAACTTTGTTGGGATAGCAAAGATGCTCAGGCACATGCATTGATAGCTTTTTCGATCAAACATGCCATTATCCCCCACATCCGCTCTTGCAAAACAACAAAGGATGCTTTGAGATACACTTACCACTTTGTACCAGGCAAGAAACGAGGCTCATTTTGCTTACCCATGAAAACAATTGGAGAGTGAGCATATCAATGAAGGAGATTCTATGGATAATGTTTTGACAAAGATCAAAGATTTGAAGGAGAAGTTGATTTCTGCAGATGAAGTCTTGCTGGAAAGTTCAGAGCTTGTGCAAATTGTTCTAAATGGTCTTCTAGAATCATATTAGAGTTTTGCTTCTACTCTTCATTTGATGAAGAAAGGCAACTCAAATGCCTTAACATTTGAGAAGTTGGTCTCTGTCTTGTTGCACGAAGACCAATCTAGGTAGAACAAGTCCATTATGCGTATTGTAGATCAAGTTTTCCTAGCTAGTTAGAAGGGCAAAGATAAATGGGGCTCATCTACTAGTTAACAAAAATCTACTAATTCTGCAGAGTTGAAAAAGGAAGAAAAAGATGATAAGAAATTAGAGCAAAAATTGTTTTGCAAATACTATAAAGGAAATGACCATTTCATAAAGAGTTGTCCAAAATTGGCTACAAAAGAGGGAAAGAAAAAAGAAGTTGGAATGCTTGTTGTAGAGGCCTCTACACCTAAAACAAAATTTGCTAATCTTGTGCAAAATGAAGAATGGGCATTTAATACCGTTTTTCATTATGACCCATCTTCTCATGAAAAGTGTATGTCTATAGTAGACTCGAATGCTCGGTACTTTGATAGAGGGCAACCCAAACATATTACCTTGTAGTGCAGTTTCTTGAGTTCATTTGAGCCTGACCCTACAAGGAATATTGTCACATGTGCTAACAACTCTTCTTATCTTGTAATGGGAGTCGATAAGATCATTATGAATACTGCTAATGGTAGTTCCTTTACATTGTCAGTTGCTTTGTTTGTGCCAGGTATTAAGAAAAATCTATTATCAATTTCAACATTAGCCAAGATAGGCTTGGTTGTGAAATTTGTTGATGACAGATGTATAGTTCATGATTTGTCAAATGTTGATGTTATTATCGATTTTGGTATTTTATATCATGGGATGTATAAGCTCATAGATTATGCAAAATCAATGAATTATTCAGCTTTTGCAGTTTAAGATCTCAGGCTATGTTAGATGCAAAGCTTCGGCTTGCACACTTTGGTCATTTGAGTTATGCTAGTTTGCTATGGCGGTAGAAATACAAGATGGTTTCCTCTCTACCCAAACTTGAGGAACCTTGTAAACATGTTTTTGAACGTTGTATTTTGGGCAAAATGTAGCATTCGTCCTTCCCAAAAGATGGTTCAGTTCAAGCTACTAAAAAATTATAGCTTGTTCACAATGATATCTATGGTCCTATGCGGACACCCTCCTTTGGGAAGTACCTTCACTTTGTGACTTTCATTGATGATTTTTCCAAGCATGCATGGGTGTATCTAGCAAGAGAAACATCCGAAGTGTTTATGTGCTTCAAACATGTTTTCGTTTTGGAGGAAAATCTGTAATCATGCAAAATAGGCACCCTCCATTTTGATCGAGGGGGGAATATATGTCTTCTGATTCTAATTCATTTCTGGCTGAACATGGGATAGAACATCGGTGTATAGTGCGTGAGACATAAACAAAATGGAGTTGCTAAAAGGAAGAACATGTCACTCACAAAGATGGCAAGTTCTATGGCCAAAAGTCTGGCTTTACCACAAAGCTTTTGGATTGAGGCAGTTATGTGTGCAACATATGTACTTAATAGGTATCACCAAATCACTGTAGTATATCACTCCATATAAGGCTTGACATGGTCGCAAGCCATCTTTTGCTCATCTATGTGTTTTTGGTTGTCTGGCAGATGCATTAGTGCCTGAAAAACAATGTAGGAAATTGGATGATAAAGTAGTGAAATGTATTTTTGTTGGGTACAGTTCAAAAAGCAAAGGTTATCGTCTGTATCATTCATAGAGAAAACACATTTTGGTTAACCATGATGTTGTTTTTGTGGAAGATGTGATTCAACCATAACTTTCATGTACCAAGGAGACTTTTGTTAGCTCTAGAGATGTGTATCACTTTGCTGCCTCTTTTTAGAGGTGGATATGTAAGAAAATAATAGCACATCATAATAGACTAGTAGAGAGAGTTGAGAGAAATAATATAGACAAAGATAGACACAAACTAAGAGATAGAGAACTCAAATTCTCAGATTGCCAAGCATAATGCAATTATAATGATGGTGCTACCCACTTGTGCACTCCTAGTGTGGAGCTTAGATGGTGATCTAGATAGAATCTAAATGAAGGGCTTACTAGTGCACAATGTTATATAAACCTCAACCTAGGCCATGCTTATATAGATTTTACAAGGGGAGTCTGTATAGATAAACATAGTGTTGATATATTTAGGTAGTGATGTGTGTGAACACACTAGGACTGTTGAGGTAGTTTTTTCCCTCTTTAGGAGGTTTTTTCCCCGGCTTGTATATACGCCTATTGCCCTAGTGGACTACTTATCTTTGTACATTCTAGGGGTAATACATTCAGTATTATGTGTTGAGCTCCAAGCTTTTTCTTCTTCCTTGTGCTGTTCACGTGCTTCCATAGACGTCTAACTCCAACAATTGGTACCAGAGCAGGTCGTTGCTTCATCTAGCACATCGTTGACACCTCTCTGGTTGCAGACTCAGAATCACACAAATTTTGGTGAGCATACTCAGTGTATTTCCGAGATCACTAGAATCTGAACTCGTTTCGACCTCCGATCGCACTATCTCAGTGCATGTGCAAGCTATTTTTTCATTTCGTACCAAAGGTATATACCACTTTTGGTTCGCCAATATAAGCATCTCCAAGTCGGCTATAGGTTTAACAGATCTTGTCTAGGCACTTCTATTCAACATTTTGAGATACAATCAGTTTTGTACATCAAGGTACTTTAGTCACCGGCCATGGCTAAAAGTAGTGATGTATTTCATATGTTGGATGTTGAGGATAAGTTGGATGGTAGAAACTACTCGTTGTGGGCTTATATGCTGCGACATGTATTGGTCGCAAAAGGACTATGGAACATTATGCAGGGTGTTGAAAAATGTCCTATCACACCTGCAACTGTTACAATTGCAGGTACTGAAGCTGATGCAAAAGGTGTCGAAGATGATGATATTCTACATATTCTTGTTCGTGCTACGGTTTCTGTTGCACCTACTGTAGAGAAAATTTGTTGCAATGGCAAAGATGCCTAGGCACATGCATTGATAGCTTCGTCTCTCAAACATGCCATTATTCCTCACATTCGCTCTTGCAGAATAGCTAAGGATGCTTGGGATACACTTACCACAATGTACCAAGCTAGGAATGAGGCTCCTGTTGCTTACCTCTGAGAATAGTTGGAGAGTGAGCACATGAACGAAGGTGATTCTATGGACATTTTTCTAATAAAGATCAAAGGGTTGAAGGAGCAATTGATTTCTACTGATGAGGTTATACCAGATAGCTCACTTGTGCAAACCGTTTTGAATGGTCTTCCTGATTCATATCAAAGTTTTGCTTCTACCCTTCAGTTGATGATGAAAGGCAATCCAAATGCCTTGTCATTTGAGGAGTTAGTCTCTATTCTGTTGCAGGAAGATCAGTCTAGGCAGAAGAGGTCCATTATACATATTGCAGATCAAGATTTCCTGGCTAGTCAAACACGCAAAGGAAAATGGAGCTCTTCAACTAGTAAGCAGAAATTTGCTAATTCTGCACATTCCAAGAAGGAAGAAAAAGATGAGAAGAAATCAGAGAAGCAAAAATAGTTTTGCAAGAACTGTAAAGGAAATGATCATATGCGACTAAACATATTACCTCGCAACACAGTTTCTTCTCTTCACTCAAGCCTTCCCCCGGAAGGAATATTGTTACATGCACCAACAACTCCTCTTATCTTGTTATGGGGGTTGGTAAGATCATTTTGACTACTGCTGATGGTAGTTCTCTCACTTTTTTAGATGCTTTGTTTGTGCCAGGGATCAAGAAAAATCTGTTATCAATTTTTGCATTAGGCAAGATTATCTTGGTTATGAAATTTGTTGATGACAAATGTACAGTTCATGATCTGTCAAATGGTGACATGATTATTGCTATTGACATTTTATGTCATGGGTTGTATAAGCTCATAGACTATGAAAGATCTGTAAATGATTCGGCATGTGCAATACATGATTCTCAAGCTATGTCAGATGCAAAGCTTTGGCATGCACGCTTTGGTCATCTGAATTTTGCTAGTTTGCTATGTTTGTAGAAATCTGAATGGTATCCTCTTTTCCCAAACTTAAGGCACCTGGAAAACATGTTTGTGAAGACTGTATTTTGGGCAAAATGGAGCATTCCTCCTTTTGAAAAGATGGTTCAGTTTGGGCTACTCAGAAATTGTTGCTTGTACATAGTGATGTATATGGTCCTATGCAAAGACCTTCTTTTGGAAATTATCTTTACTTCATGACTTTCATCAATGATTTTTCCAAGCATCCATGGATATATCCATTGAAGGCAAAGTCCGAAGTGTTCATGTGCTTCAAACAGTTTTTGGTTTTGGCTGAAAATCTATCAGCATGTAAAATGGGCACCCTCCGTTGTGATCGAGGGGGGGAATATACGTCTTCTCATTTTAATGCATTTCTGGCTGAACATGGGATAAACCACCAATGTACAATGCAGTATGCACCTCTACATGGTCTTGTTTTGCTTAAGCTAATACCAAAACTAGAGTTGCTAAACGAAAGAACATAATACTCATGGAGAAGGCGAGGTGTGTGATCAGGAGTAGGGCTTTAGCAAATCGTTTTCTGCCTTCAGACTGTCATGTGTGTAGCATATGTACTTAACAGGTGTCCCACTAAAGTGCTGCAGTCTCTCACCCCATATGAGGCTTGGCATGATCGCAAGCCATCTGTTTCTTATCTACATGTTTTTCGTTGTTTGGCATATGCATTGGTGCCTGAACAACATCACAAAAATTTGGATGATAAAGTAGTAAAATGTATTTTTGTTGGATATAATTCTTAAAGTAAAGGCTATCGTCTATATCATCCACATACTAAACGTATTCTAGTTAGCCATGATGTTGCTTTTGTGGAAGATGCTATTCAAACATTGCTTTCATGTAATAAGGAGACATCTCTTAGCTCCAAAGACATGTATGATACTTTGCTGCCTCTTTTGACACGTGGACAGTCTAGTGCTAGTCCTTATGAGACAAATTTTCACCCTTTGCAGATTTCATTTGATGATGCAGATCATCCCATTTTTGATGTAGATTTACATGATGCACTTGTTGATGAGAGAGTTGACATTGATGAGGCAAAAACTACGCCAAAATGGCTGGTGTAGACTTTGCATGACAACAAATTAGATGCACCAATATCATATCTTACTCGATTAGGTTCTCATAGTGCCTCTTTTGCATCAGATTGCTATGCTATGGCTGCATCTAGTCTCTGTGATGAGACTGAGCCTATTTCCTTTGATAAAGCACGAAATTTAGAAAATTGGATGGTTGCTATGCAATCCGAATATGATGCTATAATGAAGAATGGTACTTGGCCTTTATGTGACTTGCCTCCTAGCAAGAAGGCCATTGGCACTAAGTGGGTATACAAGCTGAAGTGTAAACGTGGTGGTACAGTTGACAGGTATAACACTAGGCTTATTGCAAAGGGTTATGCACACGAAAGATGCATTGATTTTGATGAAAACTTTGCTCTTACTTTCCGAATGACTACTCTTTGTAGCATCTGTGCACTTGCAACTCATCATGGTTGGAATGTACATTATTTGGATATCAAAACATCATTTCTGAATGGTGACTTGCATGAAGAAGTGTATGTTTTTCAGCCCCATGGGTTTGTGTAGAAAGGGCATGAGAACTAGGTGTGGATGTTAAAGAAGGCATTATATGGTTTAAAGCAAGCACCACGTGCTTTGTATGAAAAGATACATGCCTATCTGATTGCACATGATTTTGAGAATAGTCCAACTGAAAGCACCTTATATGTTAAGCGTGCTAATGATGTACTTTTGATCATTGTGGTTTATGTTGATGACATGCTGCTCACTGGTCCTCATGAGAGGCATATTGCTGATTTTAAGCCTGATTTGTAGGCCTCATTCGAGATATCTAATTTGGGGCATTTGCATCATTATTTGGGCATTCAATTTATGCACATTGCTGGTGGAATGGTTTTGTGTCAAAAGAAATATATTAACACATTATTGCAGTGTTTTGGCCTTGAAGACTGTAAACCTATTGCCACTCCTATGGAGACAGGTTTGCGACTGAGTTTTCATGATGATGGAGATGCATTTGATGCTTTTCTCTATCAGCAGGCTATTGGATGCTTGATTTACTTATGCATTACTCGATCGAATATTCAGTTTGGTATCTCACAGATGAGCAGGTTTATGCATTGCCCAGGAATCAAGCATTGGCAGGTGGTTAAGCGCATCTTTCACTACTTGAGTGGTACTCGGCTACTTGGGTTGTTTTATCCCAAGGGGGGATGACTACTGCCAGATTTGCATGCTTTTTCCAACTCTGATCGGGCTGGTTGCTATGACACTTGTGTGTCTACTAGTGGCTTTTGCTTCATGCTTGGTAGCTCATGTATATCTTGGTTGAGCAAGAAGCAGCATACTGTGGCCACTTCCAATTGTGAAGCTGAGTATAGGGTCGCTTTCACAGTGACTATTTAGTGTGGGTGGTTTAGATGCCTTATGGCTGACTTGGGTGTTGGTTAGAGTTCTGCCACCACCATCTTCAATGACAATTAGAGTGCATTGGTAGTTGCGAGGAACCATGTGTTCCATGCTCGCACTAAGCACATTGAGGTGCATTATCATTATGTCAGTGAGAGGTTCTCTGCTGGGGAGATCAGCTTGGCATATGTGCCCACACAAGAGAACATTGTAGACCTTTTCATGAAGGCTCTACCTAGGGAGAAGTTTGAAGCTTTCTGCAAAGCTTTGGGCTTACTTCCTTTTGTGGAGTGATTTCCACATAGCTTGGCACTTCCTTATACATGAGTGCCAGCTCCTTGTTCATCACATCACTCCTAGGGGGGATTTGTTGATATATTTAGGTAGTGATGTGTTTGAACACACTAGACCACCGGGGCACTTTTTCCCCTCTTTAGGAGGTTTTTTCCCTCGGCTTGTATATACGCCTATTGCCCTAATAGGCTACTTATATTTGTACATTCTAGTGGTAATACATTCAGTATTGTGTGTTGAGCTCCAAGCTTCTTCTTCTTCCTTGTGCTGTTCACGTGCTTCCGCATACGTCTAACTCCAACACATAGTCGGGATATACACAATTGTCGATAAAATATACAATTTGACAATATTTCCATGACGATTAAGTATGGGCAAATTGCATGATGCCACCGGGCCTTTAATTTTGCCTTGAATGGCAAGCCAATGGCCTAGACTTTTATGCACTACCTAACGTAATGGTTAGGCTCACAAAGATCATCAATGATCACACATAGACCTCATCTAACTTAGAAGTTAGGGTTCCACAAATGTCCGGGCTCTCAGAATAGCTTCTCCTCATAATGGGAGCCTTACAACTTAGAGCATCATGGATCATTTTTGGTCACTTGAGGGTGGATTATTGAGCATATCTAACATGATAATTAAGTGCTAGTCCAAATGAGGAAATTTCTCTACCTTTATAGGTTTCATATGATGATGTAGACCATTCCATTTTTGATGTAGATTTACATGATGCATTTGTTGATGATAGGAGTGATATAGAGGAGGCAAAAACTATGCCAAAATGGGTAGTGTAGACTTTGCAAGACAACAAATTAGATGCAACTCTTTCATATCCTACTTGTTCAGGATTTGATAGTGCTTCTTTTGCATCAAATTGCTATGGTATGGCTACTCCTAGTCTTTGTGATGAGAAAGAGCGTGTTTCATTTGATGAAGTAAAAAATTTAGAGAATTGGATGGCTGACATGAAATTAAAATATGATGCTATTATGAAGAATGGTACCTAGTCTTTAGGTGATTTGCCTCTTGGCAAGAAGGCCATTGGCACTAAGTGGTAAACAAGCTAAACCGTAAGCTTGATGGAACACTTAAAAAGTATAAGGTTAGGCTTGTTGGAAAAGTTTATGCTCAACAAAGAGGCATTGATTTTGATGAGACCTTTGCTCCCACATGCAGGATGACTACAATTCATAGAATTTGTGCACTTGTAGATCATCATGGTTGGAATGTACATCAGTTGGACATTAGAACTACATTTGTGAATGGTGACTTACATGAAGAAGTCTATGTTTTTCAGCCCCATGGTTTTGTGTAGAAAGGGCATGAAAACAAAGTGTCTAGGTTGAAAAAGGCATCATATGGTTTGAAGCAAGCACCATGTGCTTAATATGAAAAGATACATACCTACTTGATTGTGCATGGTTGTGAGAACAATCCAACTAAGAGCACCTTATATGTTAAGCATGCAAATGATGTGCTTGTGATTATTGTTGTCCATGTTGATGACATGCTGCTCAATGATCCTAATGTGAATCATATTGCTAATTTTAAGGCCGATTTTAATGCCTCATTTGAGATGTCACACTTGGGGCATTTGCATCACTATTTGGGCATTCAATTTATGTACGTTGATGACGGAATAGCTCTATGTCAAGCAAAATATATTGACACATTATTGTAGCATTTTGGCTCTGAATACTATGAACCTAGTGTAATCCTATGGAAACTAGTTTATGATTGAGTCTTCATGATCCTTGAGATGCATTTGATGTTGTTATCTATCAAGAAGCTCTTGGATGCTTGATTTACTCATGCATAACTCGGCCTGATATTCAGTTTTTTGTCTCATAGATGAGCAGGTTTATACATTGCCCACGTGTTAGGCATTCGTAAAGGTTTAAGCACATATTTTGCTACTTGAGAGGTAGTCGGCTACTTGGATTGTTTTAGCACAATGGGAGATCACTACCACCATATTTACATGCTTCTTTTGACTCTGACTAGGCTAGTTGCTATCACACTATGTGTCCACCAATGGTTTTTGCTTCATTCTTGGTATCTCATGCATATCTTGGTTGAGCAAGAAGTTGCCTATGTTGGTACATTTAGCAAGCCTTAATGCATGGCTAAATATTCACTACTTCTCAATTCATGTACCTCACATGGAGGATCACATATGAACACCTTCTTGTCAATTTGGGAATATTTACCTTTGGATAAATGTATCCGTCAAGAAAGAATAGAATCTTGTGAATTTAGGGAGCTAAAAGCATGACTCATGTGATAGAAGGAATCAGTTTAAACCACCCCTAAAGTCTAGGAATATTTCTAGGCGAGGAAAATTCAAAATTCAAACCCACTAGTTGAGAATAAATAGAGAAGCTTATATTCGCAGATTAGAGTGAGTCATTCAAAGAGCTATTGAGCTACACCATTGTTCATACCTTGAGCTTAAGATATGTATGAGTAGTCCTCTACACTTCCGTTGTATCATGTGTTCATTAGCATACATAATTTGATACATTTCTTCACGTGCATTTTTGTCTATTTTTCTCTGTTGCATCTTCATCATTTTAATAATTTTGTAGAAGCTATTTCTCCATATATACTCAGCCATTTCCTACGCTTTAACTTAGTGTAGTTAGAGAGACACGTCTTCTATCTACCTATCAAGTTTCATCAATTTTCATTTAGCCAATCTTGAGATATGAAGGGAAGATGTGTGTCTACACATCTTCATGCCCCTAAAATGTCAGGATGACCTCCCTGAGTTGTTAAGTTTATTTCTTAGTGTATGGTGCCTCTAAATTCATGAACTAACTTTTTTTACTTAGCTATACACTTGAATTAGATAGGTGAAAATGCTATCTAGTCAGTTCATATGTGGTTGCTAGCTCTGAGCGAAATACTGAGCACCTACATTCCCCAAATAGAAGGTTTTTGCTCTTTCATTAATGCTTTCATTTCATGCTTTTAGTTATGGATGCTAATGCATGCATATTTGAATTTCTTGTGCATCTTGGCCCACTCTTTTCTTCGTGTAAAAAGTTTTTACTTATGCGTGAATAAGAAAGAAACAAATCCTTTAAGGGAAAAGAATTGCATACTTCCCCTTTTTCTTTTAGTTTAATGGAGAAAAATCATTGGATTGAGTCCTTTCTTGGGTGGTTGTTCCTCCAAAATAGGAAACCGATGCTTCTCCTCCATCTACATGCTTCATCCGTTTCTTACCATGCATGCATGTAATGCACCCTTATGAAACATACACAATACTAACATAGTTGTGCATGACTTCATTTCTAAAAACCAATGAAACATTTATATGCTTTTGAAATCTAGAAATTGTTTGGATGTGCATGATCTTTTCATGCATAATATATGTGTTAGACTTTCATATCATACCACTATGACTTATCTTTTACTTTAAGGAAAGTCATTCATTGATGAAGCAAACTATGCTTGTTTCTTTCAGCCTTTTATGAGTACTTGGTTTACATGCATTGTTTTAATGCAATGATCTGCATTACCTCATTGCATGTGCCAAAATGATGGATGAAGTAACTTACACAATTTAAAGTAGAAAGGAATGGCTACTTCGCCAAATTATCTCCAATGAATATCCATAGTGAAGGAGAGTATGAGCCATATGAGAGTGTTCAGAATTCCCATTACTGGCAAAGAGTATGAAGCCACAAAAATTCTAAAATGTCTATTTGTGCAGTAGATGAAGAAGCCACTAAGGTCACCATGGGAACTTCAATAGGAAGATGATCAGCTCCAAGGTCTCCATGAGAGTTTCAAGCTCTAATACCACTACTAAGAACGCATTCTACATGATAGAGAGAGTGCACTATGACTCTCCATCCAACCTGCTATTTTATAGATTATAGAATCTCTAGAGTAACTGGAGTCCACATATGCATGTGGAATTTTCACCATTGCTTTAACACCTTTCACTAGAGTCCACTAGTCATTGGTGTACTTCGAACTCGAGTTTAAGTCTCTATGAACTCAAGTTATCTCACATTAACCCTCACCATGCTCCCTATGCTCTTGAACCCAAGACCTCTTCATTCCCATCCTCTAGACTTAACCACTAGTTTAAGCTTATGAGTTATTTAATAGTCCAAAGGTACCTAATGTTTTACGTTCTAGAGCCTTGTCAAGCTACTTAATAACACATTTTGAGCACTCTCTTTATTTCATGTAATGAATTATGTAAATTAGGAAGTCTATATGCTTCTTCCACTTCATGTAAATGTTGATGATAATATAAATCAAGTTTCCTATGCATTTTGTATTTTTCAGAAAAATCATTTTGAGTAAATTCAAAGAGTTTTTTTTTTTTTAAGTTTAATGATATGTTTCCACCAAAACTTCTAGATGTCTTAACAATCCTAAAAGGACTTGTTGATCATGCCATCGACTTGCCAATATGTAAAATAAAATATACAAACTCTCCTTTGCCAACAAGAAGGAAGAATAAGTATTTGATGCCACAAGTTGATTGATTTTTTGATCAACTTTCTGGTGCTACTATCTTTTTTAAGAAAGACTTGTGCCAAGAGTGTCATTAGATACAAACTAGAGTGTCATTCGTTGGACAAAAGAAAGACTTGTGCCAAGAGTGTCATTAGATACAAACTAGGTTTATAAATCTTGTGACTTGAAACATATTTTGAAGTAGGAGAATGTTCTTAGAGGGGCCAATACTGTTATAAAGTAGCTTGACAAGTTAAGGGAAGATAAGATTTAGTTCTTTTAGAGTACTAACCAAGATGTATACTTGGCTAATTGGTTGATCCTTGAGAGTGGAATGGAAGAGGTCTTGGTTTCAATCCTCATGACTACACAAGGAGAGTTTTCCTCAAACCATCTAAAGTCTCTAGAAGCTTCGAATGTATTAGAGCCAATCCTTTGGATCACCTTTACTATTAAAGAGTCGTGAGGGATTAACATGTCAAGGGTGGCTGAACCACTTTCTAGAAAAGGAGAGTTAGCCCTTGGTTAGCTCTAAAAGCACTCATGCTCCCAAAAGCTATATGACATGGTTCGATTGACAAATACGTGGCATTTATCAAGCCTTCTGACAAAAACTTGTGGAGTTTCTATATTAGATTCTCTCCAAGGTAGATATGTAAATATATAGGAACATTTGAATTTACAAACGTAATTGAGTATATAAGTTCAATGAATTGTTTTAAGTTTACTTCCATGTAGAGGAACGATACAAAACATTCAAAGGCATCATGAACTTTGAAAATACCTTCCTCTTACAAGCATTTTTAGAGTTGTTTTTTGGATTCATTTGTTTACGAGATCCTGATCTTCACATAAACTAACATTTTTTAATTTCATGTTAGGATTAAGTACAATCTAGAATTCCTGATAGTTTGGAGTCCATTCTTAATTCAATCCTTGAATCAATTCACTTCTGATAAAAATGGACTTAGATTTTGAGAATTTAAAAAAGCTCCAAGTATTGGATCGCAATCGATCTATGAATTTCCCCAAATGTAAGGACAAGTTCATTAAATGAATACACTACAAAAAGTGAATACATGTTTCCTTAAAGAAGGTGTCTAGTTACAGATAGGAGCTATCACATCATGATACGTAAGAAATCTTTTCTAGTACATCTTCATGAAAAGGATAAATCTGAATATTACAACGAATATAAGAGTTATTAAATATTTATGCTTTTGAACAGATAGATCCATGGAATTTGACTCTACCCCTAATATGTCTAATGAAGAAATCTCCTTTTCAATGACCTTTCGATTTAAAAGGGAAAAAATTCTATGATCAAAGGGCAAAGGAAACAGTGAAACAAACTCATTTGGTGCAATCAATGTTAGTGAAACAAACTCATTTGGTGCAATCAATGTTTTTATTGATATAGAATCATGGATGATGATGATGATGATGGGTAAAAAGAGTGCAAAACAAACATCTTCCAAGTTATATATGTTAGGCAAGGAAGTAAGTTTCCCAAAAAGCACCTTAATGACATGTTCTAGATAATTAAAAATTGGGATCCCATTCATGTTAGAAACTACTTTGAAAGATGATTGCAACCAAAAAGTTAGAGAAATCACCTGAAATTAGATTACACTTCTCTAAAAGGAAGTCCTAAAGATTAAAAAGTTTTAAGTTTGTCTACAACCATGATAAAAGTAATTACATTTTTGGAAGGTGAAACTTATGTTTACCTATCCTTAAAAAAGGCATTTCATAGAGATGAAATCCAAAAGTATTACCAAATGCTTACAATTTATTAGTAAGTGGATTCCTTGAAAGCTCTAGGTAGCTATTTAGAGCGTCAAACAAAAAAGGGATGTAAAGACAAGGATAAACTCTTGTTGCGACCACCTGTCTAAGAAAGAATGGACATACCTTAAATATAGAAAACTCAATTCACTTTGAATTAAAATAGTTTTTTTTCTTAAGTCCTTAGAAAGACAAATGGATGTTGACTCCATCAAGTCAAAGGGCTAAAATATTCTAGGAAAGACATAAGTCATGCATGGAATGATCTTGTGATGGTGCGCACGTTGCCTATGGTAAAATGCATTATCTGTTCGAAGTCCGAAGCTTTGAGGGGCAGGAAAAAAGGAAGGATATATGGATGGGCGGGTAAAAGAGAAATGAGGACACAGGCTCTCCAAGAGCGAACGTTTGGATGTCATGGTGAGACATGGTTCACACAGAAAAACACACACAGCCAGAGAAGAGGCAGACGACGCCTAGAGTCCGCTGCCAGAAGTGTCGTTTGTTATATTTTAACAGAAGCCGTCGTCATGATCATATGTACATACGCATAAACTTTCAACTTCTGAATCCTAACTTTGGTATAATGTATCACATTTTTTCATGATAATTGAAGGATTATATAAAATCCAAGAGGCTAACAGCTGGCAGAATGTCTAGTTTCTGTGTACCAAGGAAAATTGGGCGGCAGAGGCCATGCGCATGTGCAAGAATTCAAATGTCAATTGAAGATCGAGCATGGCTGTCCTAGGGTTTTCATCTTAGCGGGCCTTGGATTTCCGTCCTTCTGTGGCATCGTGCCTCCTCCGCGAGGTGTGGGGAGGGGGTACTAAGGGGGTTGGGGTCGCACTCTATCTTCGCCCCTCTATTTTGTCAGTGGTTGCTCATCCATGTTGCTGTTTGAAGCACTCAGAAATGGTCTCTCCGTGATGGATGATGGTCTTGGTTCTACTGTTGGCTACATGCATATGGAAGAAGCTAATCTGCAGTTCCCCAGCGGTCCTTCTTCTCCGCCAAAAGTCACCTCGAAGTCTGCTCTACTCCCCGAGAAGGATGCTTGTGCTGCTAAAGAAGGTTTTGCTGTTCGGGCTCAGGACACAAAGCTCCATTCGTCGCCCAAGAAAACCTATGCAGACTCAGCAAAGATCGGTGGTAATCATCCAGGAAACTTCTTTGATATTAAGCAGTTCTCAGGTAATTCATACTCTTCCCATGCTATGGATAAAGGGAAAGGAAAAGTGCTAGAAAACCCTCATGAAATTGTTGCAAAAGATGTTGAAAGAACTTGAAGAAGCTTGTAGAAGGTAGAAAAGTGTGTTTCAAAGCGACGAAGTTTGGTCAAGCCAACTGGCACAAGACCAGCCCTTGAGCTTATGGAGACTCAAATAGAGCTTATACGCATGCGATAAATGCAAAGAAACACACTATGTACTTTGGAGCATCAAGGAGAATGAATAATACAAAACAGATAGGTTCGCGGGTCGACTAGCTCAAAAAACTTACTATCTACGGAAGAGACAATGAACTTCAAATGCCCATAGCGACCAGCGTGATTACAATTAGAAATAATCCTTTTATGGGAGTGATACACATAGGGTTGAGTGTATGGAATGAACAAAAGTATAAGGAATACGCAAAATATGCTATAGGAATGAATGCGACATTCACCGGTGGTACTTCCTATTTTTTAGGAATACGTAGAGATTGACCCCGAGACAGAAACACTTAGATTTCTCCCAATATACTGAACAAACTGCTAAGAAAATTTATAGGCATAAGTTAGACACTTATACCTTTCCAATGATCCATCTTGCACTCAATTTGGAGCTTTGGAGAGAGAGAAGCAGCCTCTACAAGGTCACTGTTAGCGAAGAAGATGATGCAGAGAATTGCAGGAGCAAGACAATGATGGTCACACGTGTATGTATATTGCTTCCATGTAATGTACAAGTGATTTCAAGTCTTTATATAGACTCTAGGAGTGTTCCACGACTTCTACAAGAGAAATTTGAATTCAAATGAAGGTGGGAATGGTTGTTGGAGGGAATCAGTTCACTTTCCTACAATCTAGGAAAAGTGAAGATTTAGTTTGATCTACTTTTAGGTGATTGATTGCTTGATTGAATGCAACCTCAACCACCACAAATTCGTGGTATTTGGGCTCTATCTTTCTACCTTTACATGTGTAAATCTCAAGGCTTTTACAACGGCAAATGAACAATAAAAAATCTCTCAAAAAAAATACAATAAATGAGCATAAGAAAAAAAACTCTCCAATGGATATTCTTTCGATGCTATAGCCTTTAATGTAGATCAAATCCACCTCAAGCATAGTGTAAGCTTGATGTTCCAATAGCTCCCCCTCAAGCTAAAGTATGCTTGAGTCTTCATTCTCTGATAGGTTGAATACCTGCCATAGGTTTGAAATTACAAAGCTTTATTCCATCAAGTGCCTTCGTCATCATATCTGCTACTTGCTTTTCAGTAGGAACAAAAGAAATGTCAATCTCCTTTGCCATGAGCTTCTCCCTGATGAAGTGGTAATGGACTTCTATGTGTTTGGTTCTCGCATGGAAAATATGATTTGCCGCTAGATGCATGGAACTTACATTATCTCCAAATATGTGAGGTTTGAAACTCAGTAGTCCCAAATCTGTATACAATGCTTTTAACCATATTGCCTCTTGAGTTGCTATGGTCAAGCCTCTGTACTCTGCTTCAATTGAGGATAAAGCAACTGTTGGTTGCTTCTTGGAACTCCATGACACTAGCTTCGAACCTGCAAATGCTAAGTAACCAGATGTACTTTTTCTATCATCCTTAGTTCCTGCCCAATGTGCATCTGAGTAGATTTTGATATCCAAATCTGAAGAGTAAGGATAGAATATAGCTTCGTTGATTGTACCTTTGAGATACTTAAGTACTCTCTTAGCCGCATCCATGTGTGGTCTTCTAGATAATGTGTCAACTTCTTCTCTTCAAGCATTGTCCGGGATGATCCAACCAATGTCTTGTTTCTCCTCTCTGCAATTCCATTTAGTTGAGGAGAGTACCTAGTAGTCACTTCCCTTTTGATACCTTTTTCCTGCAGAACTCATCAAACTCTTTGGAGAAGTATTCTCCCCCTCGATCAGATCTGAGCTTCTTTAGAGATCTACCTGTATGATTCTCCACATGTGCAAGATACTTCTTGAAGCAATCAAACACTTCATTCTTACTCTTGATGAAGTATAGAACAGTCCATCTAATATGGTCTTCAATAAATGAAGCATAATACCTTGATCCTGCCAATGAAGGTTCTTGACTTGGTCCCCATACATCTGTATGTACTAAGTCCAATAATTTGTTGTGGATGTAGCCTTTGTGGTTGAATGGTTGTCTTTGTGCCTTCCCAATGATATGCATCACACCTGTTGATCATGTGTTGCTTTGATATGTTCGGCAGTCCTAGAACACTTTGATCCCTACATATATCCTTCAAGCTTCTTTCATTCACATGAGCAAGTCTCTTATGCCACACGTCAAGCTCACTTAGGGTTTGAGACCCAAAGTTGAAAAGAGCTATGTTTCTAGTTTCTCCTACTTCAAAAGTAAAGAGCCTACCATGCTTCTCACCTCGGGCTATCTTCTTGAAGCCTTGACATGGATCCTTATTAGGTTTTTAGTGATAGTGGGTACATAGAGAACCTTACTTAGAATGTTTGTCCTGCCATTGGAAGCTTTGACATTACCAATCTTCTCCACATTGTGCTTCGTGTCATCCCCTGTTTGCACTTCATGTCTATGCTTTGGACTTTCCAAATCAGATAGAAGAGCAATGTTGCCTGCAACATGATTCGAACATCCTGAATCTATGTAGAACAAATGATCATCTTCTTTACCTTCTTTGTGGCTTAGATTCATAAGAAGCAATGAGTCTTCATGTGGTTGATCTTCTGAATAATTGTTGTAGTCCCTTCTATTATTGCCTCTATTGTTATTGTTGAAGTTGTGTCCACCTCTACCTCTATTGCTTCCATATACACCTCTTCTGGGTCTTCCCATTGAACCAGCAATTCTGAGTGGTGTGGTTGTTCTTATCGCATATGACACAAGGTTGAACATTCTGACCTTTGGCTTTGTCTTGCTTTGGTCCTTTCTTCTTTCCTTTCCACTTGCTCTTGCTTGCAAAGTTGGCTTGAGAAGTCTCTTCTTCATCTTCTTCCTTCTTCTTGCCTTTCTGCTTCTTATCCTTCTTATCTGCATATAGAGCACTAGTCGAATTACCATGATAAGAGTTACCTTCCTTTATGCTATTGTTGGCTTCTTGATTGAAGAGTTGTCCAAGAAAGATGTTGAAGTCTGGAGTTTGCACATCCATGATGAGATCATAAGCCGTCGTGAAGGATTGCCATTGCTTATCACTTCGAATGCCGTTGAGAATTTGCCTCATGATGACCTCTTCTTCAATCAGCTCTCCAATGGATGCTAACTGATCGGCAACCTCTTTGACCTTGATAAAAAACTCTATGATGGTTTGTTTAGGGGTCTTCTTCATTTGGTTGAACTCGTTCCAAAGATGATTCTTTCTTGCTTTGGTACTAGCGGAAAAGAAAGTCTCGAGGGCATCCCAAGTCTCTTGAGATGTCTTGCATCCTCTAATATGTGGTAATAGAAAGTTAGAGATAGAGTTTAGTATGTACGACCTTGGTTGAGCATCCCTTGCGCACCAAAGTGTGAGCTTATCTGTCTCCTCTTGTGTAGGTCCTCCTTTGGATCTTGGAATAGGCATAGCTTCATCACCTGCTACAATTCCATAAAGATTTCTACCTTGCAAATAGGCCTCCATTCTGATTTGCCAAGATGCGTAGTTATGTCGATCAAGCTTCTCGATCATTAAGGGAAAGCCGTCACCCATCTTGATCTAGCTCTGATATCACTGAAAGAACTTGGAGAAGCTTGTAGAAGGTAGAAAAGTGCATTTCCAAGCGACGAAGTTTGGTCAAGCCAACCGGCACAAGACCAGCCCTTGAGCTTATGGAGACTCAAATAGACCTTATAGGCAAGCGATAAGCGCAAAGAAACACACTATGTACTTTGGAGCATCAAGCAGAATGAGTCGATACAAAACAAATAGGTTCGCGGGTCGACTAGCTCAAAAAACTTACTACTATGGAAGAGACAATGAAGTTCAAATGCCCATAGCGACCAGCATGATTACAATTAGAAAAACTCCTTTTATGGGAGTGATACAAATAGGGTTTAGTGTATGGAATGCACAAAAGTAGAAGGAATAAGCAAAATATGCTATAGGAATGAATGCGACATTCACCAGTGGTACTTCCTATTTTTCAAGAATACGCAGAGATTGACCCCGAGACAGAAAAACTCAGATTTCTCCCAAGCTACTCAACCAAATTCTATGAAAATTTATAAGCATAAACTAGAAACGTATACTTTGGAATGTGCCATCTTGCATGCAATTTGGAGCTCTAGAGAGAGAGTAGCAGCCTCTGCAAGATTACTGTTGGTGAAGAAGATGATGCAGAGAATTGAAGGAGCAAGACAATGATGGTCACAAGTATATGTATATTGCTTCCATGTAATGTACAAGTGATTTCAAGTCTTTATATAGACTCTAGGAGTGTTCCACAACTTCTACAACAGAAATTTGAATTCAAATGGTGGGAATGGTTGTTGGAGGGAATCAATTCACTTTCCTACAATCTAGGAAAAGTGAAGATATAGTTTGATCTACTTTTAGGTGATTGATTGCTTGATTGAATGCAACTTCAACCACCACAAATTCGTTGGATTTGGGATCTATGTTTCTACCTTTACATGTGTAAAGCTCAAGGCTTTTACAACGGTAAATGAACCATCAAAAATCTCTCAAAAAAATACAATAAATGAGCATAAGAAAAAAAACTCTCAAATGGATATTCTTTCGATGCTATAGCCTTTGATGTAGATCAAATCCGCCTCAATCATAGTGTAAGCTTGATGTTCCAATAGTGGTTATCGACAGAAGTTCCCTGAATAACTTGTATGGTCATTTGACTGAGAGGGTTGTCATTGGGCTATGCCATGGTCCCTGTCAAGCTTATGAAGTTCTTAAAACGTGGATTAAAGCTCATTGGGAAGCTAAAGGGATTCTTATTAAACATATATAGTACTACCAGAATAGTTATTTTCTTTTATTCTTTGAAGAAGCTGAAGGTGCTTTGCAAGTCATTAGTGAAGGTCAATGTTTCATTAGGAATGTTCCTTTGTCCCTTTTTAAATGGTACATAGGTTTTAACCCCAAAGGACCTAAGCCCACCAAGATACCTATTTGGGTTGAGTTTCAAGACTTGCCCATTGATTTCTACCCATGGGTTGAAAGCCTTGGAAATATGGTTGGAAAGGTGCTAGGTCAAAAAGCCAGGTCCACCTGGATTAACCCAAAGTGGGATCCACAAGTTCTAATTGAAATACATATTGCTTCTGATTTAAAAACAAACTTAACAATAAGAGATTCAATGGGTAAGAAAGTCCACTCTCAAAAGGTTATTTATAGGAATATTCCTCTGCTTTAACTGTTATAAGCAGGGACATGTTATAAAGGATTGCCCCTTGTTGCAGTCCCAAAACCACCAAGGAACCATGGAAGGTAACAAAGTTGCTCCCAAAAGTGTTCAGGCTGTTTCTGGTGCCCCACCTCAGAATGTCAAAAAGCAATAGCCAAAAAGGTAAGAAAAAAGGTCCGAGATCTGACAACTTATATGACATCCTTCTTGAGGAAGTGTAGAATCCATTTGAAGATACAAGAGGCCAATCAGGTAAGGATTGTTCACCCCACGCGAAAGAGAACCTAAACCCTAATCATGGCTCTACAAGTTCCAGCAGGGTTCATCTGGAAGAACCCGGGGGCAGTGTGAAATCTGTCAAAATTGATGAAGGTTGGTCTCTACTCGGGAAAAAAAAATAAAGTTGTTCCTCTTCAGCCAAACTGTGGTCCGGGGGAGGGTTTTGAAGCCCTGGAAATTCTCTCTCCTCAGCCTTTCCCCCCTAGCCACAATTCCCTAGATGTTTTTACTCAGGAACTTGAAGCCATGGATCAAGATAAACTTGAAAACATGGAAAATGACCGTGATAACACTGAATTTGTGCCCATGTCCCAGGATGATGATGAACCAAGGCCATTGGTTTCTTCCACCAAGCCCAAAAGAAAAGAAGTAGTGAGGTCGTCTCTCACAACCATCAAGCCTACAAAAAGTAGTCGAAAGTAACTGCTCTGGTTTGTTTCTTATGTCTGATCTCTTTATTATCTCCCTTAATGTTAAGGGTCTAATAGACCCTGTTAGACCCAAAGTGTTAAACAAATGGCTTCTCTCTCTGCCAAAGATGCCTGATGTAATTTGTCTGGAGGAGGTCAAAATTGGTGGTAGTGCTCTCAAGATTCATCTGAATATCCTGTCCTCCAATTATATTTGGTTTTATACTAATGATGTTGATGGGAAAGGGGGGGCTGTTATTGGTCTTGCTGCTTGTTTGTCCTATGCTTTGGTTGAGAATTCTGCTAGCATCTCAAATCAATGGTGTAAGATCAGACTGGGTAACCCCTTTAATATGTCCATTATTTCTGTTTATGCTTCCAATAACTGTGTCAACAGGAGAAAGTGTTGGGATGAGCTTAATAATCTTCACGGTCCTTTAATTATGGCGGGTGATTTTAATATGGTCACTAGAATTGAGGATAGATGGAAGTGCAAACGTTCCATGATTAATGGGGCTGAAAAGTATGCTTGGAATGTTCTTTGTAACATGCATGATCTCATTGACGTTTCTCATAATTCTGGGTGCACCTGGTCAAATAAACAAACGGGGAGTTCACACCTGGCTGCTAGGCTTGATAGGTGCTACATTCATATTTGAAGTCTTTGGAGGAGTTGGAGAAGATTTTTTGGTTTCTTCTTCTCCAAATATACCAGAGAATAGTGGATCTTAGGATTTGCCATAAGCCAGTGTCAAAACCACCAGCTTCACCCAGGAGGATATTCTTGAAGGTGAGGGGGGAAAGACCCAGACTAGAGCGATAGCAGTCAATAAAATACCAGAGACTCTTGGCAGCATAGCAATCCATAAACAGATGCTGAAGGTCTTCCAGACACCCACAGAAAGGGCATTCTCCAGAACTCCTAATGAGATCCTTGGCCTTACTGCCAGTCCAAATGCCATGGTGGAGAATGAGCTAGAGCAAACAAGATTGTTTAGCTGCTTTGGGGAAGGCCCAGATCATCTTGAATCGGAATTTCCACTGGTGAGCTGACCATTGAATCTTCCACTTTTTTTTTTTGAGCACAAACAGAAAGTATAATATTGATGCAGGAAAATAAATTACAAGAGCAACTCCCACAAAATTTCCTGGGAGGAGAACATCTCAGAAAAACAGGAGCAAAGGCAATGGGCCAAGAGAGCCCAGGCCAGCACACACTTACATCAAATAGTTCCTAATATACCAGTTAAAGAAACTGATCATATTGTTTCTGTCCCTAGAGTAAATCTGGAGCAATTTGTTCTTCCATGAACTACAAGGGTACTTTTTGACAATATACAAGGGATTCTTATCTAGTAATTTCTCATTGAGGGGAATATTGCTACACATGTAGGCAATTCTTCTGATTCCAATAAGGCAGGAAAAAAGAAAACTTTTTCCATTTCTATCAAAAAGCTTGCTGTTTCTGCTTTTCCACACGTACCAAAGGATATGAGCCCTCACAATCTGTGACAAGGCAATGTCCATCCTGTAAGTTTCTCCAATAAGCAGCTCCTTGACTCCCAGAGAATAGATCCCAGCAGTCTGGCAATAGAGTTGTATGATTTTCCAAAAGTTCATACTGTCTTTACACTTAAAAAACAAGTGTTCCAAATCTTCAACCTTGCCACAAGATTTACACACTCCTACATCAATATTATATTTTCTAGCTCTGCTCCCAGTCCAGACTCCTTTGTGCAGGATCAGCCATAGGAGACAGGAATGCTTGTTAGCCATTGGGTAAGCCTAGATGCTTTGAAATCTGTACCTCCATTGATGATAGTTCCAGGACAGGCTCCATTTTTTATTCAATCGACCACAAATGCTAAGGATGCTGGTGTAGGAAGACTTGTAGCAAGAATACATGTCCTGAGCCACCACAGACAAGGCAATAAATTTGTCCCAAAGATTTTCTGCCCTCATACTCAGCAGCTGCAGCTTCCTTTCTTTGATTATCTGTTTGCAGGACATAGACAGGTCATTAGCATTCAAAATGTGACTGTCCTCAATCACTTGCCCATTTCTCAACAGATCCTCCCATTTATTGAAACCATAATTTTTACATTTATGCCATCTTATAGGAAGGGAGGCATCCCTATAATTAGTAAACCAGCCAACCCATAAAGAATCCTCTAATAAGAAAGAGTGATTCTTGGCAAACCAGATGGGTAGCTTGTAGTCTTCCTTGATAGACATCCAAGCCCTCCAGAAGTTACAAACCAGCTGACTCCCTTTGGGGATGAAGATGCCAGGGGAAGACACAATATCCCAAAGAGAAAAGTTACACCAGCTCTTATTACTACTCAAGCAAAAAAATTTGATATTTCTTTTAATCAGGCAGGCCCAAAAGTCAGTAGAAGAGATGGCCCTTAGAATCCATTTTGCAGCCATTCGAGTAGCCATCCTTGAGGGGCATAAAAGGCCAAGGCCACCCTCTGACTTCTTCATACAGCAAATCTTCCAAGCTACTTTTGGAATTTTGGAGCTACCCCATAAGAATCTCCTGGACAGGGCAATGACTTGAGCCAGCTGTTTCTTGGAAGGCTGCCAACAAGCAAGGAAATAAGTTAGACCAGGGAGAATATAATGCTTCAACACAAACACTCTTTGGGAGATATTGGCCTGCATATCCATCCATTTAAAAATCTTCAATCTAAATTTATCCATAACCCAGTCCCATCTCTGCTGAAAAGTAATATCAAATCCCATAGGGATACCCAATAATCTGAAAACAGTACCTTTTTTAATGATGTCACACCCTGCCACAAGCACACAATCTGGAACAAAGTCATTAGAGGCAAAAAAACCAGTTTTATGATGATTAACTACAGAACCACTTGCCAGACAAAAGGTCTTAAGACAATTTAAAAAAGTGTTAGCAGACATGGGATCAGCTTCCATCACAAGGTTTGTGTCATCAGCAAACATCTGCAAGCAAAGCATGTCAGCAGCTTGAGGAATTTCTAAACCTTTTAAAAGACCTTTATTAATACAATCTTTAACAAGCCAGCCAAGAGCATCACCAGTAATGGCAAACAGTAAGGGGGCTAATGGACAACCTTGTCTTACAGATCTACAAAGCTTAAAAGTGGAAGACAGGTGACCATTCATGGCAACTTTGGAATGAGCATTGCCAAACAAAACACTAGTGTACTTAATAAAGTTCTTCCCTACTCCAATATCATGAAGAGATTGAAGAATAAAATCCCACTCAATCCTATCATAGGCCTTGTCAAAATCAATCTTGAAAAAGAAAGTGTCAATGTTATTATCCTTAGCATAATCCATCCCTTCCCAAATAGAGATAATAGCATCAAGAATAAATCTCCCTTTAATAAATCCTTTCTGTTCAGGAAGAATAATGGAATCCATCAAAGGACTCAACCTTCTAGCAAGGGAGGAGGCATAGATTTTGTAAAGAGAAGTCAGACAAGAGATAGGTCTCTAGTTGTTAAGATCATCCTTAGATCCTCTTTTATGAATTAATTTAATAACTCCAGTATTAATGAAAGTAGAAAGAGACCCTCTACTTATGGCTTCTTGCCAGATCCAGAGAATAATGGGCACCAAAATATCTTTAAACTCCTGAAAAAACTCATTAGGAATACCATCATGTCCAGGGGATTTACAGGGCTTCAACTTACTAATGGTTTCTCTAACTTCACCAGCAGAAAGGGGGAGATCAAGGAGGGAGACCAAGCCCTGAGGAATCATTTTCTTCCTACAAAGGGCAATGGCAGCTCTTGCACTCCAGATGTGGTCCCCTCTCTTGGGAGGCATAGAGAAAACATTGGTAAAGAAGGACACAGCCTCCTGTAAATTCTCCTTGAGACTAGAGGCAACCTCACCATTGCTTTTCCTTAAGAGAGGAATGAAATCTTTAGCTTTTTTTTTTCTCATAATCTCATACATGTGCTTATTAGGTTTATCAACTTTCCCAGCCCAGAACTCTCTGGACGTGGCAAGGGCACCACTAGCCAGAAGGTAGTCTTCATACCTCACTTTTTCCTGAAGCTCCAGGATCTTCTGAATCTTAACATTACTACTTAAATTAGAGCTTTCAATTCTGTCTATCTCTTTAAGATGCATCATTCTTCTGTTGTACCTGATCTCCCTGGCTTTTTTCTTAAAAAAGGCGAGAGTAAATTGAACATCTTTAATAGCAGCCTCCCAGGCCTTGAAAGGGGAACAACCCCAGATAAAATGCTTTTTAAAAATATTGCTGATTTCCAACTTAACCATAGGCACCCTAAACAAAGACATATCCACGTGAGGCCAGCCAGCTCTGTAAGACGGGTTATTGCTAGCCAGCTTAACAACAATAGGAACATGGTCTGAAATCTGAAGGGAGGGGTCAATGGTACAGCTACTGTTCCACAAATCTAGAAATCTGGAGGAGTTCATGTATATTCTATCTAACCTGGCCGATAGCCTATTATTAGCACACCTATTATTCCAGGTAGGACCAGTACTAGAAGAAATATCAGCAAGATTATGCAAATTCACCAGTCTAAACCATTGATTTTTTTCACTACCAGCAATCACATTGTTACAATTACCAATTCTGTCAGCAGAATTAGTGACCATATTAAAATCACCAGTGAGAATTAGATCACCATCAAGCTTACCAATTTCCTCCCAGCACTTGGACCTGTCTAAGGGATTGTTAGCTGCATAAACAGAGATGATAGTGAAATTGAAGGGATCTTTACACTTGAGGCCAATCCACTAATTGGAATCACTAATCAAAGACTTTTCAACAACTTGACTGAGACTAGACTTAATACCAATAGCTGCTCCACCTTTTCCACTGTGATTAGTGGGATACCAGATGGAATTACTAGAAATAATCTTCAGATTGGCAATAAGTTGATCACCACCAATCTTGAGCTCCTGCAGACAGATAAAATCAGGAGATAAAGAGGAATCTTTTAACCAGTTACTAATGATCTTGCCTCTAACAGGATCAGACAAACCTTTAGTATTTAAAGAAATAAGGTTGAGGAAATCCATAAGAAACAGTTATTTTTTAAGATTCTTGATCGGTTTCACAGCTGAGATGGAAGACCTAATCACATCTTTTCTTTTGGACTTTGATTTATCTTTGACTGAGGGACTTGACGCCTTATCTATAAACATATTATCCTCATTATCGTCCAAAACACCAGCCTGTAGCATACCTTCTTCATCACTTTTGTTCAGTTGTTCAACAAAAGGGTCATTGGGTTTTTGTGAAAAATACTCATTATCTTCTTCTAGCTGGTTCTGCACAGGGGAGGAATGAATATTAAGGGATTGGGGCTTAACACTATTTTTCTTACCCACCACGGTCCATCCCTCCCCGCTTTCTGGATGGCTTTCACCCGATTGGGCAGTCAAAGGAACATTATTATTCTTTTGCATACCTGCAACCTCTGAGTTCTCAGGCTCATCAGTATTAGACATATCAAGAACCTGAAAAGGATTGCTTATAACTTTAACAAGAGTTTCAGGTTTAAGACCAACTTGAAAAGACCTCCTTTTGTTTTTACCTGTCTGTTTTCTAAAGACCACATCTTCCTTGGAATTCTCCTCTTTCTTAACATCAGGAACCTGTTTTTCTGATTTCTCCTCTCTGCTCTCCTTACCTTGATTGTTCACAAGAAAGGGACAGTCCTTAATCAAATTCCCCTGCTTATAACAATGAAAACAAGCATTAGGTAAATTCTTGTAGATAACTCTTTGTTCATGCAGCTTATACCCTTCAGAATTTTTAAGCACAAGTGTCGGTTTGATGTTTTTGGAAATATCAACTTCAACTAGCATCAGAGGATCCCATTTGGGGTTAAAGCCATTTCTAGGCTTCTCTCCAAGAACTCTACCTATAAGTCCCCCAAGCTTATCAATCCAAGGAAAGTATTCAACAGGTAAATCAGGAAGTTCAACCCACACAGGCACCTTAGTTGGTTTTGGGCCCCTAGGGTTGAACCCAGGATACCATTTAAAAAAAGAAATAGGAGTATTTCGGATTAACCAGTGTCCTTCAGCAATCACTTGCATAGCATTATGTCCATCCTCAAAAAAGAAAAGAAAGTAGTTATTAGGCAGATACTGAATGTGTTTGGCAAATAATCCTCTACTTTCCCAGTTAACCTTCATCCAATTCTTTAAAATGTCCTGAGCAGGTCTAAGACCATGACATAATCCAATGACAACTTTCTCAGTCAAATGGTTGTTCCATTTTTCTAAGGACGTACTATCAATGACAAGAGTGGAGTCTTCTCTGTCTTCTACTTCGGGTTCCAGATTTATGAAATGTTCAGGACGTCTGTTAGGTATAGAATCTACCTCCTCCATACCCAAATCAATTTTACCTTTTCCTTTATTGTCCCTAACAGTCGACTGAGGAGGAGACATACCTGCGAATCCATGCATGTTGAACATTGAGAAGGGGTTTTGCTGAGGAGCTTGTAGAGCACCAGCGTACGACATAGCATTGGAGCTTTGTAGGGCATTCGAAGGTTTAGCAGATACCTGAAGATTGTCGAGCATTTGATAGCCAGAAGTATTCGCAGAGCCGTGACCATTTAGGGTTTCACCACAGTCGAAAACTGGATTGATCGCTGACTGCAAGCCATTCATCTCCACCTTCAGAAAGGACGGACCCGCCATCCCATCCCTGAGGGCTTCATGCAACGACATGGAGAAGATCAAGAACAGCGCCCCTAAGAGCACAGACCTAGCGAGCTCCACAGGGGGAACCCCCGGGCACTGGGTAGACGAGAAAGCAAAGGCCCCCCTCGTAACGAGGGGGGAGAGGGGCACTAATGGCGACCCGCAACCCAAAGGGCGACCCGCAACCCAAAGGGCGATCGTCCTCGACACAACAACTTAAACGTCCACTCCTCATCCCACGACACAGCAACTTCCATCTCTCTATCTATACTTAATGTTTATATACATAATCGAGAACACGTGCAACTTGTTTAAACGGCCATAGTCGAGCTTGCTGGACAGACTGATTCCAGTACATGGTCGCGGACTCGAGGAGATATTCCGATTTCCAGGCTTTCCAGCTCACAATCGTGGACCACTGGAGATATCCATGTCCAAAGCAGGACACAGAACTTAAAGTCCTAACATTATTTAGAGTGAAATATTATTGCAGTTGTACTTTCAAGTTTAAAGCCTGACAATACGCGCCTGCCGAACCTTCTTTAATAAAAAACAACTATACATAAATCAAAGATATGGAAACTAAAGCCAGAAGTAGGTGTAGAGGCACAGCCTTCGGAACCTCTAAAAAGACAAAAGCCATGCGAGTCACGACCAGTGTTGTATTTAGAGGGGTAGCTGTGCCCTTCAATTTTTTGCTGGTTAATACAACTACATACCTGTATATTATCATTCTAGTTCATTTTTTGTCGCGTAATAAAAATCATTAGCATTATTTTACGTTCAAAGACACTAAAAACGGGCAATAAGGCTGTCAAAAATCAACACTGTACTCACGACTCGTAAGTTTACATAAAAGGCATTTGGGTAAGACTAGCGCTCATGACACTATACAAACTTCAAAAACTTACAAAGAAAAGCATTTGGATAAGACTAGCGCTCATGACACTATACATGGAAGTACATTTTCCGTTACTTATAATGTCGATATAGGTGTTACATCATGAAATATCTCTCTCAAGTTCAAAGTGGGTTTGTACAAAAGCACAAAATAATAGTAGAATCGAAATGAAGTTACATAAGAACTAATGCTAGTGTGGGTGGTTGGGCCTTTTGCTTTTTGAGGTAGGGACAAGGGTTTCACCCCTCTTCGGCAGGCCATGTGTGCGCTTAAGGTCAGTTTAATGCCATCGGGTAGTATTAAATCAGATGCCTTTGGGCAGTTTCTTCCTAGTGTTTGCCTTGAGGCTGTTTAAACCCCACTTTGTGGGACACGAGGGGTCCCATGGGTACTATGCATGTTCACTTGTATAGTTGTTCTTTCAGTGAATCAAGCAAAGGGAGATTAGGCTTTGGCTGAACTTCCTCTTAAAAAGAGAAAAGAACTAATGCTTTCTAACTTTTAAAGCATTTTTAAAGTGAATCAATTTGTCAATGGATGAGCCTTTGTGAAGATGTATATCACGTAAATCTCTAATACCATTGAAATTTTCATAATGGATGATTATCTTACTATCAATGCAAATACTCATGTCTCTAAGCACATACCCAATCCATGGTGCCTCCCAAATGGCTTGAGTAAGCCTTGCATATTTGGCTCCCAATTGTTGGTCTCTTCTTACTACTCACATGAAAGAGTTGGTGTTTGAATTGAGCATATAGATCCACTTGTTCACCCTTAATCCTTGACAATCTCTACCCAATCTACATTGATGTATGCATTAGTATATAGCTAAAGGTTTCTCTTAGAAACTGATCCACTACTAGAAATAGGGTGCGTCACTATGAAAAAAAAACGGATCTTGTCGCTTATGCGACGCTAGCGTTGCATAAGCTACGAAACTTTTTTTAGAACACGACCCGTCGCATAAGCGAATGTGCATCACAAGGAACGTCACTATCTAGCAACACTCTTAGAGACGTTGGCAAACTGCCTACGACACTCTACGCTATCTAGCAACACTCTTAACGACGTTGGCAAACTGCCTGCGACACTAGAGTGTCACATAAACGACATCCAGATATTCCAAATTGTTGCATGAGCGATGCTCTGGAATGTTAAAAAAAATTTTGATTTCTCCCGACACATTTGTGCCAGGATTGAGGCACGCACACGAGAGAGAGAGAGAGAGAGAGAGAGAGAGAGAGAGAGAGAGAGAGAGAGAGAGAGAGAGAGAGAGAGAGAGAGAGAGAGAGAGAGAGAGAGAGAGAGATCGAGCTAGCTACAAGCGCACACAACCTGAAGGAAGTAAGGTACGATTACACACACACATAGACACACACACAACACACACACACAACACACACACACATACACACACACATACACACACACATACACACACACATACACACATAGACACACACACATACACACATAGACACACACACATAGATACATAGACACATATACACTTACACACACACACACACACAAACACACATCCACACACATTTCCACACACACACATGCATACCCACATATATATACACATACACACATATATGCACACAGACACACACAAACACACATAGATACACACACATACACACATAGACACAAACACACACATACACACACATACACACAGATTCACACACACACATATACACACTAATTTACACAGACACATACACATGCATACACACACACACATATATACACACATAGACACACACATACACACATAGACACAGACACATACACACACGCATTATGTATGCATATGCATATGCATTATGTATGCATATGCATATGCATTATGCATGCATATGCATATGCATTATGTATGCATATGCATATGCATTATGTATGCATATGCATATGCATTATGTATGCATATGCATATGCATTATGTATGCATATGCATATGCATTATGTATGCATATGTATGCATGTATGTGTATGTGTGTGAATGTCTCTCTACATGTGTGTGTGTGTGTGTGCATATATGTGTGTGTATGTGTCTATGTGTGTGTGTATGTGTGTGTGTGTCTATGTGTGTATGTGTGTATATACGTGTGTATCTATATATATGTGTCTGGATGCATGTGTATGTGTGTGTGTGTAAATGTGTGTGGGTGTGTGTGTGTGTGTAAGTGTGTATGTGTCTATGTGTGTGAGTATGCATACATATATGCATATGCATACATAATGCATATGCATATGCATACATAATGCATATGCAATGCATATGCATATGCAATGCATATGCATATGCATATGCATACATAATGCATATGCAATGCATATGCATATGCATACATAATGCATATGCATATGCATACATACATACTTACATGTGTACACACACATACACACACATGCATACATATGCATACATAATGCACATGCATATGCATACATAATGCATGCAAAGTAGGAAGCTCTTTCTCCACAAAGGTCCCTCCTCTAAGCTCACCTTGTAAAATACAGTTGTTGTCTTTGTGTGATAAGATCTTACAAAAATATCTCTCAAATAGACCTTTAAAACCATCACCTAAAAATGTAGATATAGATAGCAGATTCTTCTTCATTTCAGGTACATATAGAACATCGAAAATCTAAAAATTACCACCTTCTCTTGAATTTAGGGTTACTGTACCTATTCCCACACCATCCAAATCATTGCCATCTACAATAGTAACTCTTCTACCTGAGGAATAGGAAAGAAAAGAAAACACATCTCTACAACCTCTCATATGCTTTGTAGCACTTGAGTCAAATATCCAAGGACTTGCTGAAAGAACTTGTAAAGCTTCCTGATCAAAAGCTACTTCCTCAATGGTGACACATGCATAAGAATCACCTTGAGATTTCCCTTTTTTATCATATTCTGCAACATTACCTGATGCCTTTTTCTTTTCTGCTGCAATCCTTTTATAACATGCTGCTTTCAAATGTCCAGGTTTCTTGTAGTAAAAACATATTACTTCCTTCTTCTTAGAAGACTTCTCTTTAGATGTAGTAGAAATAGAATCTGAAGTAGAAGGTGAGAGGGACATACTTTCCTTCTTGGATTGCTTTTCCTTCTTATCTTATTCTTCTTTTTACCCTTTGATGAAGATGAAAGTGCTTCTTCATTCGCTTCCACTCCCTTCAACTGATCTTCATCTTGAAGCAACAAGAACTCCAGCTCTTCAAATGTAACCTCTCTATCTCTTGTGGTAAGGGTAAGAGTGGTTATAAAAGATCGATATGAAATAGGAAGTGAATTAATCAGTGTATTTACCATTTCTTCATCTAATATCTCAACTCCTATATTTAGAAGTTGATCTCTCAAGTCAATGAGTCTCGTAATGTGGGTTTGAATTGACTCACCAGCCTTCATCCTTGTATTTGCTAGTTGTCTCTTCAAGTGAGCTTTCTAGCAAGATTTCTGCTCTGAAAAAGATTCTCAAGCTTCAACCAAGCTTGTCTAGAACTTTTGCAGGATCTGATCTATGGTAGAATATGCTTTTAATACTCATTGCTATGAATGAAAGTGCTAAAGCATAGCCAGCATCCCACCTTGCCTGATCTTCAGTAGGAGGAACTGTAGGTAAAGACCTACCTGTGACTTTGGATGTCAAAGTGGTTACCTCTTCTTCATTTGGTTCTGTAATAGTAATTCCAGTACCTCTTGAAGTTGCTGTAGCTCCTTCTTTGCCTCCTCGTGTGGGTCTTGTTAAGGATCCATTGATGATACTCCATAAATCCTTTGTCACTAAGATATTCATCATCATGAAACTCCACATGGGATAATTAGAAGATCCATCCAACTTGTCTTCAATCTCAATTCTAATCTCACTCATCTTAACTAAGTGTGTATGTCAATTATGCTCTGATACCAAGTGTTGGAATTTGGGGCCCGAGGATCGTTCCAATACTAAAACCTTTTGAGCATACACTCTTAATTAATTAAGATGATAAGTGAGAGATAGAAAGAAAGAGATCTTGACACAGGGATAGGGAACATAAGCTGGATGCTTACTCACTAAAAAATAGATGTCCAAATTACAACATGGGAGTACTACTCAACCATATAAAGTGGTGCACTGATTAATGGAAGAATATACAAGAAGATGATGATACAAAATTTAGATTATGTTGAAATAATCTAAGTGTGTGAAGTGAATGAGCAACGAAGCTAACCTTATCCTCACAAAATAGTGTAACAAAATTGTAAATCAACCAACCCTAATTTTGAGATTAAGGTAGAGAAACCCTAAATACAAAATATAAGGTTAACTCACAAAACATAGTTACCAACTTGTAGAAGACTTCTTGCTCCAAGAGAGTAGCCTCTCCTTCACCAAAACTCTACCTCCAAAGCTTCAGAACACCAAGAGCTGGCTTGATCACCTCCTCTTTGCTTGATGAGTGATGATTTAGAAGTGACCTTGGTTATTCTTTTATAGTCTTGAAGTTCTCATGAAAAGCACTTCAAAAGCAAGCTTACAAAGCTAAAAGAAATTGACGTCGCTCATCTTGCGATTGCTACTTCTAAAAGAAATAAAGCAAAACTTTGATCGTAACTCGGTGCTGTTGGATAGCTTAGGAAAACAAATCTGAAAAATCATAAAAGACTCAAGAAATACTTATGCGCCCAACGGGATTTGAACCCGGGTAAGTATCAATGCTTTGAAGTCGTTTCTTCTAATCCGAGGACCCACGTTGCTTTTGTTATAGCAGTTATAAAAGATACAACATATGCGATCATAACCTTTTTGTGAACCATTGTTGGACATTGATTCCAACAATTTATGATCTGATTTACTATTTGCTCTTCTTTTCTTCTCCAATACTCCCAAGTTGATCAGCTACATCCTTCATCTTGGTCACATAGTCAGCTACACCTTGCTTTTGTTTTCTCTTCAGGTTGTGAACTCCAAGGTTAGGTTCTTTCTCGCCCTTGTATTTGATGAGAAGTATGAAGATAATACTTCCCAAGTTTCTTGGGAAGTCTTACAACTCCTAATATGAGGTAAAAAAAATGATATATTGAATTGAGTATGTAAGACCTAGGTAGAGCATCCTTTGCACACCATGCAACTAGTCTCTTTTGCTCTTCTCTTGAAGGTTGGTTTTTGCTTCTAAAGATTGGCATTTCTTCATCTCGAGATAGTATCCATACAAGCTTCTTCCTTGGAGGTAAGCTTTCATCCTTAAGGACCAAGACGGATAATTTCCCCTATCTAGTTTGTCAATGAATGATGTAAATTCATCTCCCATTTTACCTTGGTGTTGCTCTGATACCAGTATTGGAGGAGATGATAGACACCTTCCAGAGATGAGGTGGTGCTATAAATTCCTACTTCACACCAGCCAAACCTAAGTTGAGGAGTGCAAAGTAGACCTCTTGAGCTTTCAAGGAAGCTTTCCTCTTAAATCACCGGAAATGATCAAGTACACACTGAGAAATAGATCAGAGAAGCTCACTGTTTTGAGTAGTATATGACAGAGTAGAAAAGATGAGACATGGCATGATGATATGTATTAATGCACATAAATTACATTGACATTGGCAATGAATGATTGAACAATGTGAGGGCAATAGAAGAGCTATAATGTGAGCTCAATATGCCACACAAATTCCTCTGAAATCTCTACAATATCTTCCTCTATATCTCCCTCTTTTCCACGCCACTAGGTAGTCCTCTTTTATAGCCTTTTGTTGGAGACAAGATTCAAGTTTGAATTAAAATCTTTACCTAAAAGTGTTCCAAAGTTTTAGGAATTTATTTGCTATAAATCCTCACCAAGTAATTCGTGGAATTATTCTCCTAAGAACTCATAATTGGAAGTGATTCCACATATGCACTTTTAGGAGTAAAAAACAATCTTTTACAAGAGATCATTCATGTGCTAATACAAGAATGAACATATGAACTTTCGGATAAATGATCAAGCATTTAGGCTTGGAGTAATTGCACCGACATACAAGTTGGGTGGAAAAACCTCCTAAAGAGGGAAAAACATGCCCCGACTTTGCTAGTGTGTTCACACACATCACTACCTAAATATATCAACAAATCCCCCCTGGGAGTGATGCGATCAACAAGGCACTGACACTCATGTATAAGAAAGTGAAAAGCTATGTGGAATCAATCCACAAAAGGAAGTAAGCCCAAAGCTTTGCAGAAAGCTTTAAACTTCTCCCTAGGCAGAGCCTTTGTGAAAAGCTCTACAATGTTCTCTTGCATGGGTACATATGCCAAGCTAATCTCTCTGGCAGAGAAACTCTACCTGACATAATGAAAATGCACCTTGATGTGCTTAGTGCGATCATGGAACACAGGGTTCCTCACAATTCCAATGTGCTCTGACTTTTAGTGAAGACGGTGGTGGCAGAAGACTGTCCAAGACCCAAATCAGTCATAAGATGCCTGTGCGACACACACCCAATATTTGCTGTGAAAGCTACCCTATACTCAGCCTCACAACTTGAAGTGGCCATAATAGGCAACTTCTTACTCAACCAAGATATACATGAGCTACCAAGCATGAAGCAAAAGCCACTAGTAGACACAAGAGTGTCATAACAACCAGTCTAGTCAGAGTAAAAAAAACCATGTAAATCTGGTAGTAGTGATCCCCCCTTAGGATAAAACAGTCCAAGTAGTCGGGTACCACTCAAGTAGCAAGAGATGTGCTTAACCGCTTGCCAATGGATAAACTTGCTCTTCTGTGAGACAACCGACTGAATATATCGCTATGTAATGCATAAGTAAATCAAGCATCCAATAGCCTACTGATAGAGAACAACATCAAATGCATCTCCAACATCATGAAGACTCAATCGTAAACCTCTCTCCATAGGAGTGGCAATAGGTTTACAATCTTGAAGGCCAAAACAGTGCAATAATGTGTCAATATATTTTGTTTGGCACAAAGTTATTCCACCATCAACTTGCATAAACTGAATGCCCAAATAATGATGCAAATGCCCCAAATCAGACATCTCAAATGAGGCATGCAAATAAGCCTTAAAATCAGCAATATGCATCTCATGAGGACCAGTGAGTAGCATATCATCAACATATGAAACGATGATTAGAACCACATTATTAACACACTTAACATATAAGGTGCTTTCAGTTGGACTATTCTCAAAACCATGTGCAATCAGATAGGCATGTATCTTTTCATACCAAGCACGTGGTGCTTGCTTTAAACCATATACAATGCATACACATACACACATGCATACACACATGCATACACACATGCATACACACATGCATACACACATGCATACACACATACAATGCATACACACATATACATGCATATGCATACACATACACACATACACAATGCATACACATACACACATGCATATGCATACACATACACACAATGCATACACATACACACATGCATACACATACACACATGCATACACATACACACATGCATACACATACACACAATGCATACACACATGCATACATATACACACATGCATACACACATACAATGCATACACACATATACATGCATATGCATACACAATGCATACACATACACACAATGCATACACATACACACAATGCATATGCATACACATACACACATACACAATGCATAAACATCCACACATGCATATGCATACACATACACATACTCACAATGCATACACATACACACATGCATACACCTACACACATGCATACACACATACGCAATGCATATGCATACACATGCATATGCATACACATACATGCATATGCATACACATACATGCATATGCATACACATACATGCATATGCATACACATACATGCATATGCATACATGAATGCATATGTATACAAGCATGCACAATGCATGTATACAAGCATGAATATGCATACATGAATGCATATGCATATAAGCATGCATATGCATACACATACATGCATATGCATACACATACATGCATATGCATACATGCATGCATATGTATACAAGCATGCATATGCATACAAGCATGCATATGCATACAAGCATGCATATGCATACCCATACAACCATGCATATGCATACACATACATGCATATGCATACATGAATGCATATGTATACAAACATGCATATGCATACATGAATGCATATGTATACAAGCATGCATATGCATACATGAATGCATATGCATACAAGCATGCATATGCATACACATACATGCATATGCATACATGAATGCATATGTATACAAGCATGCATATGCATACATGAATGCATATGCATACATGAATGCATATGCATACATGAATGCATATGCATACATGAATGCATATGTATACATATGCATGCATATGCATACAAGCATGCATATGCATACACATACATGCATATGCATACACATACATGCATATGTATACAAGCATGCATATGTATACATGAATGCATATGCATACATGAATGCATATGCATACATGAATGCATATGCATACATGAATGCATATGCATACATGAATGCATATGCATACATGAATGCATATGCATACAAGCATGCATATGCATACGCATACATGCATATGCATACAAGCATGCATATGTATACAAGCATGCATATGCATACATGAATGCATATGCATACATGAATGCATATGCATACAAGCATGCATATGCATACACATACATGCATATGCATACAAGCATGCATATGTATACAAGCATGCATATGTATACAAGCATGCATATGCATAAATGAATGTGTATGCATACATGAATGTATATGCATACATGAATGCATATGCATACAAGCATGCATATGCATACACATACATGCAGATGCATACAAGCATGCATATGTATACAAGCATGCATATGTATACAAGAATGCATATGCATACATGAATGCATATGCATACAAGCATGCATATGCATACACATACATGCATATGCATACATGAATGCATATGTATACAAGCATGCATATGTATACAAGCATGCATATGCATACATGAATGCATATGCATACGTCAATGCATATGCATACAAGCATGCATATACATACATGAATGCATATGCATATATGAATGCACATGCATACATGAATGCACATGCATACATGAATGCATATGCATACAAGCATGCATATGCATACACATACATGCATATGCATACATGAATGCATATGTATACAAGCATGCACAATGCATGTATACAAGCATGCACAATGCATGTATACAAGCATGCACAATGCATGTATACAAGCATGTACAATGCATGTATACAAGCATGCACAATGCATGTATACAAGCATGCACAATGCATGTATACAAGCATGCATATGCATACATGAATGCATATGCATACATGAATGCATATGCATACATGAATGCATATGCATACATGAATGCATATGCATACATGAATGCATATGCATACATGAATGCATATGTATACAAGCATGCATATGCATACATGAATGCATATGCATACAAGCATGCATATACATACACATACATGCATATGCATACAAGCATGCATATGTATACAAGCATGCATATGTATACATGAATGCATATGCATACATGAATGCATATGCATACATAAATGGATATGCATACATAAATGCATATGCATACACATACATGCATATGCATACATGAATGCATATGTATACAAGCATGCATATGCATACATGAAAGCATGTATGCATATCCATACAAGCATGCATATGCATACATGAATGCACATGCATACATGAATGCACATGCATACATGAATGCATATGATACAAGCATGCATATGCATACACATACATGCATATGCATACACATACATGCATATGCATTTACATACATGCATATGCATACACATACATGCATATGCATACATGAATGCATATGTATATAAGCATGCACAATGCATGTATACAAGCATGCATATGCATACATTAATGCATATGCATACATCAATGCATATGCATACATGAATGCATATGTATACAAGCATGCATATGCATACATGAATGCATATGCATACATGAATGCATATGCATACATGAATGCATATGCATACATGAATGCATATGCATACATGAATGCATATGCATACATGAATGCATATGCATACATGAATGCATATGCATACATGAATGCATATGCATACATGAATGCATATGCATACAAGCATGCATATGCATACACATACATGCATATGCATACAAGCATGCATATGTATACAAGCATGCATATGTATACATGAATGCATATGAATACATGAATGCATATGCATACATGAATACATATGCATACAAGCATGCATATGCATACAAGCATGCATATGCATACATGAATGCATATGCATACATGAGTGCATATGCATACATGAATGCATATGCATACATGAGTGCATATGCATACATGAATGCATATGCATACATGAATGCATATGCATACATGAATGCATATGCATACCAGAATGCATATGCATACATGAATGCATATGTATACAAGCATGCACAATGCATGTATACAAGCATGCACAATGCATGTATACAAGCATGCATAATGCACAATGCATACATGAATGCATATGCATACATGAATGCACAATGCATATGCATACATGAATGCACAATGCATACATGAATGCATATGTATACAAGCATGCACAATGCACAATGCATGCATGAATGCATATGCATACAAGCATGCATATGCATACATGAATGCATATGCATACAAACATGGATATGCAATACATGCATATGCATACATGCATATGCATACATGCATGCATATGTATACAAGCATGCATATATATACAAGCATGCATATGCATACAAGAATGCATATGCATACAAGAATGCATATGCATACAAGAATGCATATGTATACAAGCATGCATATGCATACAAGCATGCATATGCATACAAGCATGCTTATGCATACATACATGCATATGCATACAAGCATGCATATGCATACAAGCATGCATATGCATACAAGCATGGATCAGATGAGATCTTCACATTGAATCAGATTGGATCTCCATGTACACCTTGGGGAGCGCATGATCATGACGACTCCAAGATATATCATCTCCATAATGGAGCTGTAGTCATGGATGCAGCCGAAAAGTCAATGCGTCAGCACATTCCACAACTTTGCTCCATAGAATTTGGTCATTCAGTAATGTTAAAATGGAGCGAACAGGATAAGGACTCTAAAAATCATATCACACAATGCATATATGAAGAGTACTGGCCAGCACCTGGGAATCCTATAGTGAGTTCGGAATGGATTCAACATACGGCATGCGAGGTGATGTCGCATCGATGGTCGGAAGCTAGCGATGCTTTTAGAGCAGGCTTACCGAAGCCTGTATGGCTAGATGTCGAAGAATGGGAATCGATTGAGGATGAGCAGCAACATACTCCTGATCGATATCGTCAACAGAGAGATGCGATGGCCACACGTTTAGATACGGTTGGAACATCGCATTTAGGTAGCAGCGGATACGACAGTATGCGCTACCAATTTGTAAGTATCATGTTAATTATTGAGGTTGTTTGTGTTAAGCACATTATGTATGTTCATCTAACATTTTGCATATTTATTATAGGAGTTGGCAGTGGGTCGTCCTCTGACACGAACTGAAGAATCATATGGATATCGACATGGACTAACTGCACTGTTACAAGACTTAGAGGGATGCAGTGCAATCATCTCATGGGAGAATATTCTTGATTAGGTAAATTTATATCTTGGTTTCGTGTTTTTAGTTCTTGTTTATAAATGTCATGTCAATTGGTCTTATTTTATAAATATGTTTTGTTGGAGGATTGTAGGTGTAAATATTTTGATCAATGCCACAATTTTGTATTACACTCGTATGTGGCAATGATGTAACATAATTTTGTATTCGATTCCTATATGGAAGTGTTTTGTCACATTGCCACAATTTTGTATTACACTCCTATGTGGCAATGATGTACCATAATTTTGTATTCGATTCCTATATGGAAGTGCTTTGTCACATTTTGTATTCGATTCCTATATAGAAGTGCTTTGCCACACTTTTGTACATTTTTCATTTATGGAATATACAACTTTCTGTACATGATTCATTGTTCATTTTTGCTCATATAAGATTATGTTTTGGTTGCCATTAGAGTACATAACACATGTAGTCAGTTGAGCAGAGTGTATTGTCTTTTGCTAAACAACATCGTGCTGTAGCAAAAGACAACACACTCTGCCCAAAAAAATTTGTGCAGATACGATCGTCCGTATACGCATCGGTACGCCCAGTAAGGATGTCGGTATGGGCATCGGTACGCCTAGTATGCGCGCCGGTATAAGCATCGGGATGAGCGTCGGTATTTTCGACGCTCATACCGATGCTTATACCGACGCCCATACCGGCGCTTATATTGGGGCTCATACCGACATTTTGTTTCCGATTGCGTATACCGACTCTAACACCGACGCCGCGAACAGATTACGCCCATTCATTTTCCTCGGTAGCAGCCTCGGTATACCCTCGATATGTGTAGTGTATATATGTATATAGAAAAAGAATGCATGATTGAGCATATGATACATAAAGAAATGCATGAATGTTAAGAGATTTAAGTAGGCCAAAGATTTCATACATCTATTGAGGTTACATGTGATTCATGAAGGACCGGGATTATGTGAGTAGGATTAGAAAACCGGCTAGAACTTTTGAGAGCAAGACCTAGGAAGGTGAAGGAAAGACCTAAACTGAGTACTTGTATATACTAGTGTTTCATGAACGCTTGATGACTAAGATGCTTTGACTTTTGCTTTTGATCTCTTGTTTGATACGACCTTCAGATAGATTATGTTTCGAGAAAAGTCTTCATATATCGGCTGGCTATATATGTGTATGTGTATGTGTTGTTAAGCACTCAGATGAGCTAGTAGGTGGGTGGATCTACCTTGGCCAGGTGATCAAGGCCATGAACCGATGCTAATTGCATCGTATATCCTGACCTATATGTTCTCATGCACTCATATGGGTCGATAGGTAGGTGGAGTCACCATGACTGAGTGGTCAGGGCCACGAGCTCAATAGAAAGGCGAATAAATGTTGATGGTGCTTTGTGTTTCAATTAATCACTACACAAGGGTAGTTCTTATGCTTATTGTTAAAACATTAATTAATCTAAGCTATAAAGTTTCTTTTTCTTGACTAATTTGGTGTAACTGTTAGCTTGAATCCGCTGACAGGGTGGAAACAAATTTCTTTGCTATTGTAGATTGTGAAACAACTAGTTGAAGGAATATATAACATATGACAAAGCAAATCACTAAAGCTGAAGTTTAAACTCTCTACGTTTATTGCAAAAGAAATGATCGTAAAGAGTGTAAGCTATGCTCACTTTTTTCTCAACTAATGATTTCATTACAAGCTAATATCTCTAATACAACTTGTAGACTTCGAACTATTACACCTGTAATGTAACGCAGCTCAGCCAACATTTTCAATTAACAAGGATTTAGTGTCAAAAATCGAACAAATCGAGCTACTGGTCATTGTGAAGGAACGTATGATCTCCAAATTGTGAATATCAAAGTTTATTCACAATAAGCTAAGAAAACTTCTAATCCGCAAATAAATTTAGGCATCACTCCCTAGAGTTTCTGCTGATCACATAGGAGTGCTACAACTTATGAGAAGTTGGCCATTGGTTTGGTAAAGATCAATGGAAACAAAACTTCATTAAGATCTTTGATGCCATTGTGCATAAATACTTTCATCATCAAACGAAGAGTACAAGCAAAACTCTAGTATGAATTGGGAAGACCATTTAGAACACTCTACACAAGTGAAGTGTCAGGCAAGACTTCATCAATAGAAATTAGCTGTTCCTTCAAATCTTTGATCTTTGTTAGAAAACTATCCATAGAATCACCTTCATTCATATGCTCACTCTCCAACTGGTTTCGGAGGTAAGCAACACGAGCCTCATTCCTAGTCTGGTACAATGTGGTAAGTGTATCCCAAGCATCCTTAGCTGTTCTACAAGAGCAAATGTGAGGAATAATGGCATGTTTGATGGACAAGGTTTCATTGTATATGCTTGCGCATCTCTACCATCCCAATGAATTTGCTCTATAGTAGGTGCAACATAAATTGCAGCACGAACACGAATCTGCAAAATATCACCATCTTCGACACCATCTGCATGAGCTTCAATACCTATATTTGTAGGTGTAATAGGATGTTTTTCAACATCCTGCATAATATTCCACAGTCTTTTTGCAACCAATACATGATGCATCACATAAGCCCACAATGGGTAATTTGTACCATCCAACGTATCCTCAACAACCAACATACAAAATACATCAGTGGTTTCAGCCATGGCCACTGAGTAAAATACCGTGATGCAAAAAAATGAGTGTATCTAGAAACGTTGAACAAAAATACCCCAACAAGTTCTCCTAAACCTATAGCCGACTTTGAGATGCTTATATTGGCAAACCGAAACCTATATATATCTTTCGCACGAAAAGATGAAATAGCTTGCACAAGTGCTACGATAGTGCGTTCGAAGGCCAAAATGAGCTTAGATCGTGATTTTGGCACTACATAGTGAAGTTGTTTTGATCTCCTAATCATGCTAAGTATGCTCACCAAATTTCATGCAATTTTGAGACTTTGATCGGAGAGGAGTGAACGATGCCCTAGATGAAGCAACGACCTACTCTAATAGCAATAGTTGGAGTTAGACGTCTGTAGAAGCATGCAAATAACACAAGGAAGAAGAAGAAGCTTGGAGCACAACAACACAATACTGAATGTATTACCACTAGAATGTACAAAGATACATTACCCATTAGGGCAATAGACGTACGTATATACAAGCCAGGGGGAAAAAACCTCCTAAAGAGGGAAAAGGTGCCCCAACAGTCCTAGTATGTTCACACACATCACTACCTAAATATATCAACAATAATTTTATTCTTTTCCATTTTATTTCATTATCATGTTGTTTTCTATATTTTTTGAGCCTCCATAGAGCTTTTTAGTAATGTATATCTTCGGCCTTGTTTCTCAACCGAGAAAACCTCTTAAAGAGGGAAAAGGTGCCCTAAAAGTCCTACGTTTTTTCACACACAACACTATCAAAAACATATGAATAATTCATGCACATCAAGAAACATGGTGTATATTCCATTATGGTTCAAGTCTTGAGTCCTTGATGTGTTGATTACTCTCACTAAGTGAGAGTACCTTAATGCTATTGGTGAACACCTCCATAGATTAAATGCATAATCATCCAATATTTCATAGAAAAGGCCTTCGATTTAGAATTTCATGGAAGAGATAATGTTGGCCCATCCATCTACCATACTTGGAATTGCCATTTATTGTGTAGCACTGCACTTTAGCAAATAAAAGCTACATCCTCTAGATTACCTTCCTCTACATCCATTGCAAAGCTACCACCGACATGCGAGAGACCACTTAGATTATATCCATTACCTTCCTATAGGAATGTAGCATTGTTGGAGTTTGGATCTTCACATTCTGTATCCAAAGGCACAAGCTTATGGTACTCCCAATTAGTAACATATGCTCTGTGAAGACATCTTTTCCAGGTACCATGGATGCAATAATACTAAAACTTGATCTGTTTTTGAACACCAATACCATGGTGATCACTCTTAAACCCAAGGTTTGTTGTTGTTTACCTGATCTAACTTAACCTCATATGAACACATCTGATATTTTGAACTATTTAAGAGTAAATAGTAACTTTACCATTTGGAAAGTGTTTGTTAAGATACCAAACAACATCAATAAAACACATCAACTCTTCTTCATTTGTATAATTTTTTTCATGTTTCAAAGCTCTTTTGATGAGTGCACTTGCGCCATCATGTTCACTTGCCATTTCCAAACTAAAAAATGCTCCATTTCATGGAAAAACCTTTTATCTATTGTATTTCCCTACAAAAAGGAAGGGTACCTTAACTTTTAGATACAAGATAGCTCCATCAAAACCATACCTAATGTTGATTAGGAGTCATTTTTTTAATCAACCGTTACAATGTAAACTAAAATAATGTTTTACAAACAAAATTTCATGCTTTTTATCATCATATTTGAATAATTGCATTACCTTTCTTCAAACTTTCACTAATTCTAAAATATGTTATATGTCTAGAGATCATGACATGTACTAACCACCAATGCATCAATGTAATATAGTTTTGATACTTAAAAGCATAATTCCTAGCAAAATCCACCATCAAAACTAGTACATTGTTAAGGACTTTCAAATATGCAAGATTTGAATTGGTTAGAACCATAAAAGGTGAATCATGCTAACATTGATAGAGTTTAGTTGTAATGGATTATAAGAGTTATCTAATAATATGTAACTAAAAAATGTTAGTTCTTAGCTATAAACTTGGGCATGTTAGCCTATAAGCCCTAGATCATAGTTTTACGTCATACTTTTTAGTTGTATTAACTTATAAGAATAATCTAACGAGTCTAGAGTAACAACTAATATTAGCTTATATTAGTATAATCTATGGGACTTAGGCCTCCCAAATGAGTAGAAAAATCCTTAATTTATAGTAGCTTTGAGATATTGTAACATTCTTCTTGTAGCTTGCAAGTGTGTAGTCCTTGATATATGAACAAACTATGATAACACTCGAACTCCATATGCTATGTAGGGCCTAGCTATTGTTGCATAATTGAAATAGCATACCATATATCAATACAAAGCTAAATCCTCTAATGGTTATCCATCAATGGATCTTAGATTTACATTAAATTCCATGGCATTTGAAATAGGCTTGTAATGTAGCATCACAAACCTCTAAATTAGGTATAGAATATACTTCCTTTGTATGAGCAATGCCAAGAAAATACCTAATAGCTCCAAGATCAAAGATCCTAAAATCCTTTCCAAGCTTTTCCTTGATCTCCTCAATGCCCTTTGTATAATTACCTATAATGATAAGATCATCTACATACACACACATGTAGACTACAAGTTCTTCTCTTTGTTTGATGAAGAGAGATGGATCTGCTTTGCATTGATTGTAACCACATTTCATAAAATAATCCAAGAATCTCTGGTTCCCATCTTGGATGTTGCTTGAGGCCATAAAGTTCCTTATTTAACCTAAAAACATGAAGTGGAACTGTTTTATGAACAAAAGCTAGTGGTTTCTTCATGTATACCTCTTCCCCCAAGTCTCCATTTAGAAAGGAATTCTTGATATCAAATTGGAGGATCTTCCATCCTTTTCTTGCATCCATTTCAATAAGTGTCCTAATGGTGCTTATGATTTCTACAAGGCTGAGTTTCTCTTCAAAGTCCACTCCGTATGTCTGTGCCAAAGCCTTGACCACCAATCTTTACTTTATACACCCGATTATTAACTATTATCTTCATGTTCTCCTTTTGGGCACTCGATTCCATGTCTGATTCTCCTCAAGTGCAAAAATCTCTTCTTGCATTGCCTCTTTCCATTCCATGTACCTGCTTTTGTATTCATCACAATCAGGCTCATGATCTTCTACTACTTTTTTCATATATGCATAATGTGTTTCCATGTAAGAATCATGAATAAACCTTTGAGTTGGATGCATAAACCTTGTATAATTACTTTCTTCACATTTTGGAGGAATAAACCTCCTTTGCCTTGGGTACTTAATCTCTTTCTTTGTTGTGGCTTCTTTCTTCATCATGTGTCCATCATCTTCAACTTCATTTTCATTTTCATCCAACTCGATCAATGTTTCTTTTCTTTTGTTGATAGTTTGTGCTTCATAAATCTATTAAGATCTTCCCCTCCATGGTGAGGTCATGCTTGGAATATCTTCATTGATGGAAATGCTTGGGCCGCTTAGCTCTAAGTCCATTTGTCCATTATCTCCATGCATTTTGTCTTCATATTGTACAATCATATTTATACCAAGGGAGTAGCTAATCAAAGGCTACATCCCTTGATATCCTCAAGTCCTTTGTTTTTGGGTTGAAGCACATGTAATGTCTATGATCATCTGAATATCCTAGAAATACACACTCTTCTAACTTTGGTTGTAGCTTGTGCCTCAATTCACTTGGAAAATGTACATAACAAGTACATCCAAATATCTTTAAGTAAGAAATATCAGGTTTCTTACCAAAATAAGCTTGATATGGTGTCAAGTCATGGATCCCTAAGGTGGGGGCCCTATTCATCAGATACACGGTGGTATTTGTTGCATCACTCCAAAACATGTTAGGTGCATTCATCTTGTTAAGCATTGTTCTAGCAATCTCCACAATGTATCTATTCTTTCGCTCTTCTACCCAATTTTGTTGGCATGTGTACCTACATGTTACTTGCATGTTGATGCCTTGATTCCATAAGAAAGCAGAAAAAGAATTGGGGAAATATTCTCCCCCTCCATTGGACCTTAGCTTCTTGATTTATGTACCAGCTTCTTGATCTACCATTGCCTTGAATGCTTTGAAACATGTAAACACATATGATCTACTTTTTATGCAATAAACACAAAAAATCTTTGTACAATCATATATAAAAGTGAAAAAGTACTTGCTACCTCTAATGGATTTCTCTTTGGTTTGCCCCCACACATCTATATGTATCAACTCCAATGGGTGTTTGCTTATGTAGCCACTCTTCCTGAATGGAATTTTTGTTTGCTTCCCTAATTTACAAGATTCAAATAAATGCTTCATACCCTATCCTTGGAAGTTTGGATGCCCTTCACTCAGCCTCTTGAATTGCATTTCCTTCATTCTTTGTATGTTGATGTGACCTATTCTCTTATGCAACAAGTCTACCTCCAAAATCTACTTGTTTTCATTAATAAAGCGGACATGTTGAGTAGGATGCGAGTTTACCTCCAAAGTGAAGAGCCTTCCTTGCTTCCTTCATCTTTCTATGACCTTGTACCCTTACTTAGGTTTCTCCACAAAGCATCCATCTTTGTTAAAATTTACTTGATATCCTCTTTCATCCATTTTCCCTATTAACACCAAGTTCTTTGTGATGGTAGATACATGCAAGACATCCTTGATACATCTTCTTTCCGCCTTGTCATCCAAAGATACATGTCCAACATGCAAGATTGCATGGACTGTATCATCACCTATTTCTACATGTCCTTTAACTTTGGGAACATGTAGATTATTAAACCAAGAAGCATTGCATCTCATATGGTTTCTAAATCCACTATCCATATAACAACTGTTTTCTACTTTGCTTGAATTATGTTTCATCAAAAGATTATCATTTTTTGAAATTCTTGAAGCCTAAGTACCTCAACATTTCTATGAGAAACTTTCATTATAGCTCCTTTGGTTTAGTCCTTGCTTATAATCTCTAGTATAGTGGAAAAACTTGACACATATATAGCACCCTTTGCCATGTTCATTCCTCTTCTATTAGTGCCTTCCTCCTCTTCCTCTTGTTAGGGGCCTTGGTCATGTTGTTGATTGCTTGAATGGCCTTGCCTTCCTCCAAACCTTCCTTTGCCCCCTCTTTTGTCCTTGTCTACCTTTCTTGCTTTGATTACTTGCATAAAAGACTTGTGCATCCTTCTTTTTAGTTGAACTTCCACATATGTTCATTTCTTCTATGACCATGAGAGCAAATAGCTGCTCAAAAATAGGGAGATTATTTGTGACATATGTTGAAGTGGTAAAGGGTTTCCACTTATCATCATTCCTCAAACCATTGAGAGTATAATCGAGAAGATTGTCCTCATCTATGTGGCTTCCAGTGGATCCCAATGCATCACAAAATTAATTTATCTTAAGTATGTAGTCATTAATGCTACTCCCTCAGCCTTTGCTAAGGTTTTTAAGCTCATTCTTTAGCTGAATCTTCTTATCTTTAGTGCTTGTCAAATAAAGACTCTCAACTATCTCCTATGCCTTCATGCTTGAATCCAAATCTTGGATATGGCCGATCATGCTATTGCTTATGTGTTGGGAAGGGAAGAAGATCAACCTCTTGTGTATATCATTCCATTCCATAAAAAAAAGATAATTAGAGAAGGATAACTAGACCTTATAAACCAGAGCTCCAAAATATCATACACACGAAGAGAGATATCAATCCCCAACCTCGCTAAAATTAAGCTTTCTTCCACTTAATGTGAAAATGCACCAGCTACTAAGATTGCTTTAAATAAACTATGATAGCTATCCAATGACACAAATATTACACAAAATGGATGAATAAGGAGGGACAAATAATGCCTACCCTCACACATAGATATGCCTACTCAAAGATAACAAAGAAGTAAGAAAGGTGCTCGCTTAAGCAAGGAGCTTGCTTATTATGACTCCAATACTTACTACACACTATAAAAAAACAAGAACTCCAACAATATGACTCAAACGAAGTCGGGATACATGCTACTTTTATGGCAAGAAGTTGGCCCCTAAAATATAGTTGACCTACTAAATTGAAAGACATAGTTGACATGACTTGGAGAGTGGTTGATCGACTTCTCTTGGTGTAATCTCCGAGATTTTGGCTTCCTTGCATTGATCCACATATCCATGAGTGATTTCCCACAAATTTTGTTTTTGCTTGAATCTTGACTTTTAACAATATATGTATGTATATGTATATGTATATATATATATATATATATATATATATATATATATATATATATATATATATATATATATATATATATATATATATATATATATATATATATATATATATATATATATATATATATATATATATCTGTGTGTGTGTATGTATGTATGTATATGTATATGTATATGTATATGTATATGTATATGTATATGTATATGTATATGTATATGTATATGTATATGTATATGTATATGTATATGTATATGTATATGTATATGTATATGTATATGTATATGTATATGTATATGTATATGTATATGTATATGTATATGTATATGTATATGTATATGTATATGTATATGTATATGTATATGTATATGTATATGTATATGTATATATATATATATATATATATATATATATATATATATATATATATATATATATATATATATATATATATATATATATACACACACACACACGTGTATGTATATGTATATCTATATGCATATGCATATGTATATGTATATGTTGTTGAAAATTATGGAACATGTGCAAGCTCCAATCGTGAGGCTTGACACATACTCACCCTTCATTATGTACCTCTTCATCATTTATGTATTTATTGTAAGCTCAAAATGAAGCTAGCCCTAAAAATGTGAAGCCTACACTCTTAACCTTAGAATAGAGTGTTGAATTAAAAAGAGCATTTGTATTTATGGCTTGGATAAAAGCCAAAATATAAATAACGATATGGAATACTAGAAAAAGTTGTGACCTTATCCATATGGAGTGATGTGAAGCATCAAAAGCCACCCAAGCAAATGGAAGGACAAAGGACATGAAAGGAAAGGTCAAGAGGTGAGAGAAGATGAAGGGTAGGTGAAAACTCCCTTACCCATACCTCTATATATAGAGGTCATTTGAACGTGAACATTTGTGGAGATGACATGAAGAAGGTGTAGAAGCATATGCTAGTCATTCTCTCACCAATGGAGATCAAAAGGTACCTCATTTGGATGCTACAAGGCACAAAGGTTCCAGCCGCATACCTTTTCTATACACAGCCACCTTGTAAATGTCATATCTCTCTATGTACTTATCCAATTAATGCATATGATATTTTGTTGGAAAGCTTATCTCTCATACGCTCTATATCTCAAATATCTTTGTCAGAGCATTCACTAGTAGTTACTGAGAACATTTCTTGTGAACCTCAGTTTTTTGCATAACCTAAGATGACAGGTAGTCTAACTTTGTGCAGTTGGTTGCCTCATCATATGAACTCCAAATGGAGTGTTCTATAGCCTCTTAGAAATCTATAAGAGTCTGCTATGTGTGGACAAAATTGCAGAGCCATTGGATCTCTGAGTTGTGATTGAATGAGGTTTTAGTAAGCATGTGTCTTACAAGGCAGATTCTAGAAGAGGTTATCTAACTTCCGCTGCATGTATTGTGTACATTGGAGTCAAATTTCTCCACATTTCGGTATCAGAGCTTTGGTTGCAGAGCATTGGGAGTGGAGCCCATGGACGGACAAAGAGATCTTGAAGAAGATGCAGAGATGGCAAAGGAAAGCTTGGAGCTATCATGCTCATTAGAAAAGCTATGGAGATGAAGCTTTTGGTATGTAAGAGAATTTTGTTGCTTTATGTTATTTGAATGTATAAACTCTCTTTTCCTAATCTCTAGTACACATGTTGATCATTGAGCCATGCTATAAGTGATACTAATCACTTAAATGAAGATTTATGAGCAGCCAATGGAAGGATGAAGATTCAAGCAAAGAATCTTGGATGAGCAACTATGTATAGTTGCATGTGAAGATTGTATGCATGTTTGAGGTATTGCATTCAATTGAATGAAGTGAAAGTTTTGATTATGTACATGGCTGAAAGGTTGAAGCTTTTATGTATGCTCAAGGATAGCATTAAATGCTTCTTGCTTGGTGCAAGAATTGTATGCAATGAAGATGCTTATGTATGCATGCTTGTGAAAGTTATGCTCAAATTGAATGACAATTTTGGACAGCCATGTGTAGGCTGAATATATGTTGAAGTTGAAGTTGATGATTAATGTACAACATGAAAGAATGTATGAACATGTGGTCATGGATGATGTATAAACATGTTGGATAATGTATGGATGAGTAATAGGCTATTTTATAAAGCCTATACAAGCTGAAAATTTGCAGGTTTATGGAGCCATATAAATTGGCATAAAGTGGGCTGAAGATATGCCCAAATGACTATTGATTTGCATACATGCTTATGTTGATTTGTTAGCATGATATTTATGCTTTGAAGGTTTGTCATGTTCAGCCATAGATGAGTTGAAAGTAATGTTTTTGGATGCCATGAACATTGGTAAAATGCAAGGCTGCCATGTATGAAGTTTGTGGATGTATCATGTTGTGGATAAAACCCATTGAGGTAAAGTTGAGGAAGGGAATATGTATGATTATGTCATGATGACGAAATATGTTTGATGTTTGATTTGATATATAGGAAGTCAAATCAATGCTTCTATTTGTAGAAGCCAAAGAATATGTATACATATAGGTATGTGAATATGTATATGTATATTGTTAAAAGTTTTGGGTTTTTAAATGCAAGATCAAGCATATATGTTTCACTAAATAAGTTCATTTAAAGTATTTTGAGCTTTAGGAAAGTCAAAGAACATGTTTGAAGGCACAAAGTCATCCAAAACGAGGGATTGAACCACCAAACAACACTGCAATGAAGAGAGAAAGTCACAAGGTAGCTAAATAGACAATGAGGGCATGTGAAGAGAGTTGGAGGAGATATGAAGAGTCATCAAAGGCTCTCATGGCTGTAAGCACCCTCTAATCTCATTCTAAGTATGCATGGATGGTAGGAAGTTAGGATGATGCTTGTACATGTGGTATTGAGCCATTTTCTATCATAGGAGTTTATCGTTTCTTTTATATCTCATCTACCCTTTCCAAAAGGTTCTAATTTTCTATGGTAGCTTTTTAGGAATTCATTTTCTCTCTATAGGAAGTTCCATTTGTAGAGTTCATGTACGTGTTGGAAATCTTATGAAGCAAGGATTCTAGAGCCAAAATGGTTTGGGAAAACTCTTCTTGTACTCTAATTAATAACTGGTTCGTTCTCTGTTGGAATGCCCTAAAACCTAAATATGTGTTATTTGACTGAGTTGAATATTCTACAAGTGGCCAATTCTAATGATTGATATTGTCATTTGAATTTGGGAATCTAAAAATATACCAATTTTACTAATACTACTATGAGAGCAACTAGGTCTTGGGCAAGCTCCAAGCTTCTTGTTTTGCATAGGAAGAGAAATCTTCCATCAGTGGTATGAGAGCAGCTTGGTGACATCAAGTTGAGTGCAAGAAGTCTCATTGGGATACCTCAAGTGAAGCAAGACAACAAGGTGAGGTATTTGAAGTCGACATCAAGGGGGATAATCTAGAGGAGTGCTCACCAACAAAGGAGCAAAGCTATTTATAGATTCTATAGAGGTAACACACACCTACTTTTATCATGGTTGATAATTCTAATGCTATTGAGAAGCTTGAGAGGGACAATTTCCAGCCTTGGAGGTTTAGGATTCTTATTTTCATATTAAGCGAGGTTTTAAATGGCATCATTCATAGATTAGATGTCAAGGCAATACCACTGGATCCTATGGCACCTACCATAGCTGAGTTGAAGGATATGAAAGATGGGGAGATAAATAACGGAAATGTAATCTTCATGATCTCACAATTTGTTAGTAATACCATGATTCAACATATAAAGTCAATGGACATAATTAAGGACATGTGGGATTACTTGGAGAGGATGTTTACATCTAGCACCAAAGGAAGGAAGGTGTAGCTCAAGAATGAGCTCAACAACCTCAAAAACCTAGGTAATCTATCACTCTATGAGTACATTATGAAAGCCATAATCATTAGGGATTCCCTTGGAGCAATAGGTACGCAAGTTGATGATGATGACATGGTGGCCTATTGTTTGAATGGTCTAAAAGAAGATAAAAAATGGACGCTATTCACTTCTTCTTCATTTGCTATAGAGAATAGGCTTGACCTTGATCAACTTACCATACTCATGATGAATGAGGAGATGCTTCAAGGAGGAAACAAAGTTAATGGTTCTTAATCTATGCTATATGCAAGAAATATAGAAAAAGGTAGAGGCAAGGTAAGAGGTAGATGAAGGAATACTAGTACAAAGACACAAATGAAGATGAAGCTAGCACATCCTATGGCAAAGGCAAAGGAAAGAACCAAAGAGGTAGAGGCAAAGGTGGAAACAACAATCAAAACAAGAGAGGTGAGTGCTAGTCATGTGGAAACAAGTCCATTGAGCAAATGAATGCACATCAAAATAGAATCAAGGTAATTATGCTTCTAGTGAAGGTAATGACCAAGTGTTAGCCATGAGCCTTTCATATAGGGATCATTTGCAAGACAAAGATGCAAAGTGGCACATAAAAAGTGGTTGTAGAAATGACATCTTATGTATGGCATATATGTTCACTAATTTGCAGGTTCCCAACAAAGGGTATGTTGAGATAGGTGATAATACGAAGCATGTCATTAGACATATTGGAGACATCAAATTTCAAAACAGAAACAAGAACACTGCACTTAAAGAGGTATTGCATGTTCCCACTATTACTAAGAGTGTCAGGAATCGAACTCACAACCTCCCGGTTAGGAGTGCGATGGGATAACCACTTGCCCCAAAAGCCATGGTTGAGGATTACTTCTTAATCCTCTCTCTTAAGGTGTGGTTCAACCATCTCCTACTAGGATTATGTGACATTCCTTCCCCCTTAGACTGAGCATTGCCCTCAATGCTCACTTGTGGACCTTCCTGAATTTCTTGGACCCACTTTCCATGCATGAGCGTTTCCACCAACCTCAAACTCCAGCCCATGGACCAAATTTGGACCTATCCCACCCTCCGTGGGCGCCCAAATGCCCATGCGCCTTCATCCAAGACTAGTTTCACACTCACCACAGATAAGTGCTTCTTCCAAGTGCCCACGGGTGTACCCTGTTTGGATGTACCCTGGTAGGATGTACCCTGACCAGTGTACCCTGAGATGCGCCGCGTCGCGCCGCCATCTACCAAGCAGTACAGGATTGGTCAACGCAAGAGCTAACTTTCAAAGACAACCACCGGAAATATGTAGTTAAATTGGATGCCATGCAACCCTACGATCTTCATGCACAACCATATGTAGCGGAGCCAGTCCATATGCTGGATGGATTATCTGACGACGAGGAAGAGGCATTCGTGAAGACCAATAAGGATCTTATCTCATTAGGTATTGTAGATCTCCAATCGGTCGTAGACAAGTGGAGTCCGGCAGCCTGTTCGGTTGTACCAGTGACCGGAGATGCAGAAGAAAATGATGCTGTCGCTATGGATGGAGCCACCTTACATCAACTCTTGTAGTCAACTGATGATCTGGTAAAACCTCGACAATTTTATGTACCGGAAGATCAATTAGTAACATACAATTTGGGTGATACGGTCAACCCGCGACCAGTAAAGATTAAAGCAGGCTTAGCAGAGACGTTCCAAGGTGATTTAACACAACTTCTGCGAGAATTCTCTGATGTTTTTTCTTGGGAGTATCGAGATATGAAAGGTCTGGACCCGCAGATTTATCAACATCGGGTAGTACTCAAAACCGAGGCGAGGCCAATCAAAGAGTCTAGTTACCGAATGAACCCCAATTATGCAGCACAGGTCAAAGCGGAACTTGATCGGTTATTGAAGGTGGTATTCATTGTCCCAATCGATCATGCTGAATGGATATCTCCAATAGTGATCGTCCCGAAGAAAAATAAACAGCTGCGCATCTGTGTTGATTACCGGAAACTGAATGCTACCACTGTACCGGATCCATTCCCTCTCCCCTTTCTGGACACAATGCTCGACAGGGTGGCAAGGCACGAGATGTATTCATTTCTAGATGGCTTCAATGGCTATAATCAGGTGAGGATGGGAGAACAGGACATACCTAAAACACCTTGTATCACGAACTGGGGTGTTTATGCTTGTACTGTAATGTGGTTTGGGTTAAGGAATGCTCCGAGCACGTTTCAACGATGTATACAAGAATTCTTTTCACCCTACTTAACTACTTTTATGCAAGTATACTTGGATGATTTTCCATATTTGGTAAGACTGCGGCGCAGCTGTATCATTTACGGTGCTGCTTTGAAAAATGCCGTGAATACCGGTTATGCTTGAATCCAACAAAATCTATTTTTGCGGTCTCTTGTGGCAAACTAATCGGACATATTATCTTTGAACAAGGAATACAAGTGAATCGGGATAAAGTCGCAGCCGTGTTGGAGGCACCAGTCCCCACGACACCGAAAGAACTTATGCACTTTCTGGGCCAAATCCGGTGGCATGGCAGACATTTACGGTGGTTAGCTCATTTAGCGACACCACTTAATCGGCTTATGACTAGTGCTCCGCGGGAGTACGAATGGACTCTAGAGTGCCAAACTGCATTTGATCGTTTAAAAGTTTTATTGACACAGGCCCCAATTTTGCAACCCCCTGATTGGGAACGTCCGTTCCATGTCTTTGTGGATGCATCGGACATCGCCATTGGAAGCGTCCTCATGCAGCAAACAGATAAATGGTTTCGGCCTGTCTATTATGCGAGTCGCCGATTAGCCCCTACTGAAAGAAGCTATTCAGTGACCGAAAGAGAATGTCTCAGGTTGGTGTACTCTGTGAAGAAGTTCCGCCATTATTTGTTGGGCCGAAAGTTCACTTTCCACGTGCCGCACTCGTGTATTTGGTCCGGCAACAACATTTAGGTGGGAGATTGGCTCGATGGGTTTTATTATTACAAGAGTTCGACTATGAAGTTATTCATCGACCGGGCACAGCACATGCCTTGGTAGATTTTCTATCTCGATTGGATTCCAGTGAGCCTCCGGTAGGGGTTGATGACACTACACCGGCCATTTATGTTACTGAGCCAACTACTGAAGAATCTAGAGTCCCTCTTGTTAATCCTACCTACTACGATACGTTACTAACTTTTCTCACCGATGATTGTCTTCCTTCTCATATTCCCCCCTGCTCCGCGGCGGAAACTTGCAGTTTACAGTCGAAGATTCCGGTTGATCGTAGGTCAAGTGTACTACATGTATCATAATGGTGTTTTACTTCGCTGTATCCCTCCACATGAAGCAGAATCAGTTATTGCTATGGCTCATTCATTACCCTCGGACGGACATTTTGCAGCTGATACTACTCACCGTAAAATTCTGCAAAGTGGGCTTTGGTGGCCTACAATGTACAAAGATGTGACTCAGTTTGTGCAGCAATGTGATGTCTGTCAACGGTCTGGACAGTCCTTGCCACGACACTTCTTTCCCCTTCAACCTGTCTTACCTTTGGAACCCTTTCAGAAGTGGGGTCTAGATTACATTGGCCTAATAACACCACCAGCAACCCTCACCAACAATCGCTATATATTGACTTGTACAGATTATGCCACCAGGTGGGCGAAAGCTTGGGCTTTGCATTCTGCCACAACTATTTCGGTGGCAAAATGTTTGATGAAGGATGTCTTCCCGCGTTATGGATTACCTCTGGAAATAGTGACAGACCAAGGAACACATTTTGCAAACAACTTAATGCAAGTACTGACTCACACTTTCCAAATTCTGCATAAATTCAGTTCAACGTACTATCCACGTGCTAATGGTCTGGCTGAAAGCACCAATAAGACACTATTGAATATGCTTCGCAAATTGATCTTGGAGTCTCTGGAACGTTGGGATCAGCTTTTACCGGTAGTATTATGGGCTTACCAGACTACGTACAAGGTAGCTACCGCAATGACCCCGTTCAAGCTTGCTTATGGATTGGAAGCTATTGCACCGATGGAAGTAGTAGTGTCGAGCCTTCGCATGGCCTTAGCTCAGAAATTGCTGTCGGAAGAATCTTTGCCATTTCAGTTGGCTGCCCTCAGATCATTGGATGAACATCGCTCCGAAAGTTTAAAGGTTCTTCAAGAAGTTCAGCTTCATCAAGCTCGTACCCATGATCGTTTCCTCAAGACCCCTGTGTTTATGGTGGGGCAACTTGTGTTATTCTACAATGCTAAAGCAAATCGGTCTGCTAGAAAATTTAAATTACGGTGGTTTGGTCCATACCGGATTGCTGAACAAGTTGGACCAGCAACTTTTCGGTTGGCAACCTTAATAGGTGTTCTCTTGCCAAACGTGATTAATGGTTCTAAGCTACGCCCATATCACCAACCGCCTGATAACCGATGATGTGTACCTCGTCTTTTTTGCGTGTCACTTGTTTTCTTTTTATCCCCGCATTTTGGTTGACCACTGATCGTAATCTCCTCGTTATGGTATCTAAATATGATTAATCGCCGCCCTGTGTTACTGTTTCTTCTCCTGCATGCATGCCGTAATTATGACGGATATCTTTCCAATACCGCATGATGATTAGGGTTTTCGACCGCCTAATGTTGCCTGTGTGACTAGTTAATCTTGTTTCTTTTCTTGTTAATCGCTATTGTGTTTGTGTGATTGTGCGTTCCTTGTTGTCGGTGTTCTTGTCTTTACTTGTGCGCGCCATGGAAGCTCTCGCGAATGTCGCCACTTTCCATGCACGAATCACTCCTGAAGTAAGTGAGTACTTGCGCACCCGTGGTCTTTTGGCCTTCGTTGAATTGCCTTGGCATTCAGTGGAGTGTCAACCATTCTATGCGCAAATCATTGCTGCCATCACCTCTACACCTGCTATAGAGCAGTGTTGGCCCATAGCCTGTTTACCATCCCGCGTTGTTATTACTTTAGCTTCGTTTGCTGAAGCTTTTGCGCCTCCCTATGGAAGGATTGGAGAATGGTCCACTTCTTCCTGTAGCCACCATGAAAGAGTTGTTTCCCCGGCACTCATCTAATGAGTACGCCATTCTGTGTCGACCTGAACCAGAGCGTACAGCTCTCCAATTTTTAGTCGCTATTTTGAATTTACAAAAACGCACTTATGGTATCTCTCACCCCTTTTATTCGATGATAGACATTGCGTCTTGTGAAACTGTCAATTTCACATCCTTCTACTTCCGACGCATTCACCGTGAATGTGTTGCGGTTATCAAACAAGTCAATCAGGGTGACCTTCCACGCTCTCGTCTACCCCATATCCTCACTTTTCTCTTTCCAGCAATCCAAGCCATGCAACCGCCTCCAACCACTCCCTTCTTATTACATGAAGAATCTACTCAATTGCTCGAAGATGCGGATGATGACGATGAGGATCTATTTCAACTTCTTCACCGGAAATGCAGACGCATAAACCCCTCTGGCAGTCAGGTGCAGGGATCAACTGCTGGCCATGAAGACGAAGTTTTCCATGATACTGCTACTTCTATTCACGTGGAGTCTTCTGTTCCGTCTTCTCCAATTAAGAAGCAGGAACAAGGTGCCAACCTGGAAGACTCCGACGAAGTTTCTTCTCGAGTGGATTCTCATCAGTAGCATCAAGACTCTATGAAGGATATTGCTGCTAAAATTCTTAACGATGTGATAGCCATGATTGACGCCGTAATCGACAAGGCTGAGGCGACCAAGCAGAATACTCTTATACCCATTCCTCCACCAATAAACCCTATTGAGCCCATTGGCCTCGTTAAGCCTATTGTTCTCGATGCACCCAGTTCTCCATCCTCTTCTCCCAACTACTCTCCACCACCTTCCCCTCATCTGTTCTCTGCTTCTACATCCCAATCCCTTCCTGCTCTTCCTTCTCCGACCCCGATGTTTCATGAACTCGAATCTATGGGTCGAGTCTTGATTCAGTTTTCTCAGTAGTTACCTATGCAATTGAAGTTGGCAACCGATAATATTCGACACGAATTACAGCACAAAGTTGATGTTTTAGAGGCCGATATTGCCCCATTACAGGAAGAAGCAAATGCAGTTAAGGCAGAGAACCATGCTTTGCAGGTTGAACTTCAGCAACTTCAAGCTCGAATTGTAGAGCAGGATAATCTAATTGCTCAAAGAGATGCAGCATTGGCTAAGTTAAAAGCTAAGGATGTTCTTTTAACTACTCGTGATGAAGAAATCAAGCAATTAAATCAGTTGGTACAGGATAAGGAAGATGCTCGGGTTGCTCTCGGCGATTGGCTAGAAGATACTTGTGCTGAGTTCGATTAGGTCGTGCAGAAAGGACAAGAAATGGCTACTTTGGCTAAGCAAACTACTGCAGAATTACAAGCCGCATCTTCCGATCTTTTTTAGGCGAATTCTGCCCTAAAAGCACAGATGAGTCTGACAATCCAACTTAAGAAGGAATTAGCAAGAATAATGAAAGAAACAGATGCTTATTATCAAACAATTCAATATCAAGCTCAGGAGCAGGAACGTAGAGAAAAGCAGCTACGCTTTCAAGCAGAGAGACTATCCAGAATTGATGGTCAAATTGCTGATATGAGATTGAGCCAAGATGCGGCCCTTGCCAATGATTTTTATTTGCAAGAAGCCTTTTGCAGTCGCAGGCTGATGCTTTGATAAGTGAGGTTATTGCGGCGAGTTCAGTACGCATTGACGCACAGTTGGTGGAGCCGGAAACATTAAAGCTGATGCTGGATTCATTAAAACAGAAAATCACTAGAACCTTTAAATTAGCCCGAACTATGTATATACAAGGCATTGTAGATGAGCCTTAAGTTTATTTTTTTTGCGGGCTCGAGTCCACTGTGCGTACCAGTGTTAGGCCGCCGGATTGGTATAATGTAATTTTATATTTTCATATATCGCACGCACTGAAAGGGCGTAGCGAAGTGATGTAATCCTTTTCCTCATTAATGAAGAGACATTATGGTGTTTTTCGGGGGTAGAGGAGACGAGGATCGCCAGACTGTCTGTCTGGGCGATTTGTGACCTTGCGGAGATGTCGTAGTGCAGAGTTTGCAGATATCTGAAGTACTGTTAAGTTTGTTCTTATTGACTTGTCATAATTTACTATTACAGAGTAATACTGTCGTAACATTAATAAGTCTGTTCGATTATGTGATTGAACAACTGCACGCTAATCTATTGTGTGAGGATATCGTAAATGGAGGATTATAACTGTGTAACAGAAGTATTGCCTTGACGTATAGTTACTGTGTGTTTAATTGAGTATACTTTGGGAAAATAGATAAAGGGCCTCTGCATTGTTAGACCCCTACCATCCCCAAGAACTCGAAAAGAGATTAAAAGTGCATGTGACGGAAATCCCTTTTTAACAATACGTACCAGAGGGTATATGTCTGCTGAACACATGTACTATCAAAAACTGTTGTTTCCAATTCATTATCATATTTTTAGATGGTAAAATTTGCCTTGGTCTGAAAACATGTCTACTGATGATTTGTTGAGTTTGTGCATTAAACAGTTAGAAGAAGGTAAATTAAGACTTGATGATGCCATTGAAAAATTAAGAGAATCAAGAATGAAGAACAAGCATTATTTTGATAAAACTCATCGATTGCTTCCTAAGTCGGTTGAGATAGGAGATTCAGTGCTCATTTATGATAGTACATTTGACTCTCAATATGATGCACGCAAAATACTCACTCAACCGTGGTTTGGGCCATACATTGTATCAAAAGTTGAGTACAATGGTACATATGCTCTTTGTGAATTAAATGCACTACAACATATGAGGGGCATACCAACGCTGCATATACCAACGGTCACACTCGGCTGTCAGTATGGGCATTGGAAAATGTCACTTAGAGATACCGACGGTCAAGTGACCGTCGGTATGACCATTTTTCCGGATCGTCGGTGTGGCCCCCCACCGTCGGTATATGCGTCAGTATGACCATCGGTATATGTGTCGGTATAAGTGCCGATATAAGTGTCGGTAATTTACTGGAAGTTATCGACGCCCATACCGACGCATATGTGGCCCCCCGCCGTCGGTATATGCGTCAGTATGACCATCGATATATGCGTCGGTATAAGCGCCGATATAAGTGTTGGTAATTTATTGGAAGTTACCGACGCCCATACCGACGCATATACCGATGCATATACCGATGCATATACCGAGGGCGAGTTTTAAACATACCGCGAACCGGAGAGCAAAACTTCACATTTTTGCACGTGTTTGAGTATTGTTGGTCTTCTGTCGAACTTGCACGGGTGAACATAATTGCGGCCTGCATTGTATTGTCCACACACACACACAGATCTCTCTCTCTACACACACACACACACACACTCTCTCTCTCTCGGCTTAGATCTCACATCTTGGTAAGTGCTACGCGTACTGTTAGCATTTGTGTTCTCTATGCTTTAGGTTTTACAATTTCTCTTTTCTTTGATTTTGCAGAAGTTCTTTGGCGTCGATTGGTTGGAATTGGACAATAGGCGATATACATTACGATTTGACGACAACGATCCAAAAGAGGGACATACTTGTAAGTGATTGTTTTATTCTCTATTGATAGAGAGAGAGAAAGACAGAGAGATGAGAGAGAGAGGAGAGAGAGAGAGAGAGAGAGAGAGAGAGAGAGAGAGAGAGAGAGAGAGAGAGAGAGAGAGAGAGAGAGAGAGAGAGAGAGAGAGAGAGAGAGAGAGCGAGAGAGGAGAGAGAGAGAGAGAGAGAGAGAGAGAGAGAGAGAGAGAGAGAGAGAGAGAGAGAGAGAGAGAAAGTGAGAGATAGAGATAGGAAAATAGAGCATACATACACACACATTTACACATTTACACATGCATACATACACACATACATGTACACACATGCATGCTTACATACACACACCTATACACACATGCATGCTTACATACACACACATATACACACATGCATGCATACACATACATACAAATTTACACACATGCATACATACACACACATGCATACACACATACATACACACACATATATACACATATGCATACATATACATACACACATACATATACACACATACATACACACACACACACACATATATACACACATATACACACATGCATGCATACATACACACACATATACACACATGCATGCATACACACATATACACATATACACACATGCATACATACACACACATGCATACACACATACATACACACATACATACACACAGATGCATACACACATACATACACACATACATACACACAAATGCATGCATACATACACACACATACACATACACACACATGTACACACATGCATACATACACACACACATGTACACATGCATACATACACACACATATATACACACATGCATACATACACACATATAGACACATGCATACATACACACATATAGACACATGCATGTATACATACACACACACATGTACACACATGCATACATACACACACATGTACACATGCATACATACACACACATATATACACACATGCATAGATACACACATATACACACACATACACACATATATACACACATACACATATACACACATATACACACATGTTACTGTTTTAATTAAATATATATATATAAATTTTTTATTTGGAAGTTTTTGTTTTACATCGAATATATAAAATTAGGATTAGGGTTTTTAGGCTATTTACACATACATACACATACACATATAATATATATATACATGTATATACACATGTATACAGAAATATACATATTTTAGGTCTAGATATTTAAGATTAGGGTTTTAGGGTTTAAGCATACATATAACTCAATTATATTTATATTAAGAGAAAATATAGAGAAAAATAAGAAAAGAAATCTGAATATATAAATAAATATATATAAAAAATATGATTAGGGTTTTAGGATTAGGGGTTTAGATTTTTATAGGTGTTTAAGTATTTAGGTTTTAGTATTTCAGATTTAAGTCTAAGTCTTTCTGATTAGGGTTTTAGGGTTTTAATACCTACGTAACATATATACACAAACACACATATACATATAATACATACATACATGTAGATACACATGCATACAAAAATATACATATTTTAGGTTTAAATCTTTAAGATTAGGGTTTTAGAGTTTTAACACCTACATAACATATATACACACATACACATACACATATAATACATATATACATGTAGATACACATGCATACAAAAATATACATATTTTAGGTCTAGATCTTTAAGATTAGGGTTTTAGGGTTTAGGCATACATATAACTCAATTATATTTATATTAAGAAAAAATATAGAGAAAAATAAGAAAAAAAATCTGAATATATAAATATATAAATATATATATATAATAAGATAATTATATACATAAATAAATATAAAAAGAACTAGTGTTTTAAATAATTATTAAATATATAAAATTAAATATATAAAAATAGGATTAAGTAAGGAAAAAATCTGAATATATAAATAAATAAATAAATAAATATATATATATATATATATATATATGGATAATTATGTAGATACATAAATATAAAAAGAACTAGTGTTTTAAATAATTTAATTAAATATATATAATAAAATATATAAAAATAGGATTAATTAAGAAAAAAATCTGAATATATAAATAAATAAATAAATAAAAGTAGGATAATTATATAGATAATAAAATATGATAAGAACTAGTGTTTTAAATAAATAAATGAAATATATATGATTAAATATATATAGATAGGTTTAACTTTAATCATTTTAAATAGAGTGAATATATATACACATTCACAAACACACATACTTATACACCGATCTATATTCACATATATATACATATACACACATATATACACATGCATACATATATATACATGTTTTAGGTCTAGGTCATTTTGATTAGGGTTTTAGGGTTTTTAACACCTACATAACATATATACACACATACACATACACATTTAATACATATATACATGTATATTATACACATGTCTATAGAAATATACATAATTTAGGTCTAGATCTTCAAAATTAGGGTTTTAGGGTTTAGGCATACATACAACTCAATTAAGAGGAAAAAAATTTGAATAAATAAATAAATATATATATAAAATAGGATCAGTTAAGAAAAAATCCGAATATATAGATAAAATAGGATAGTTATATAGATTAGGGTTTTAAAATTAGGGTTTTGAGTTTTTTTAGGTATTTAAGTATTTAGGTTTAGTATTTCAGGTTTAAGTCTTTAAGAGTATGCTTTTTAGGTTTAATAAAAAAGCAAATGTTCTAAAATGTCCATATTGTAGCAGATGGCTTCTTTGGATCCTGAAGAGAGAATAGCATGTCCTTGCACATAGTGCAAGTATCAAATTTATCAAAAACGACGGATTTGTACTGCACATGTTAGAGAGTATGGATCCTTTGATAGGAGTCGACTGGAAAACCTATGCTATCATTTGCATGGTCCCCCAGGTGAGCAGATGGACCCAAACAACATTGCACCGGTAACCTCTCGTGGACAAAAGAGAGCAAAAAGGGACTTAGACGTACAAGCAAGTACTAATAATATTACACAGAATGAACATATGGAAGAGATGCTTGAAGCATTTTATGACATGGACGAAGATCATGATGGTGGAATTGGTTCAAAGTAGTCACCTCTGGTGTCACTCCCGCCGGTGTCACTCCTGTCGGTGTCACTCCTGCCGGTGTCACTCCTGCGGGTGGTGCTACTCCCGTAGGAGGTATGTCTCCTAGCTTTGTGACTCCACCACGACCATCTTTTCAGCCATCTCCTACTGGGTCTACTAGTAGACATGTGCGTTCGACACCTCAGCGCGATACAGGTTCTGATCCATCTCATAGGTCGAGGTCATGCTCTGGAGCAGGAGGTTCTAGGAGTGGATCTACAGGTAGGTCTGGAGGCGGAGGAGGCAGCTGTTGTGGAGGCAGTGCGACAGATGTTGTGTCGCTCGCTTTTATTCCAAGGACGAGTACCTCAGATGTAGGTACGCCATGCAGTACACCACGTGGAATACCACGTACACCTTGGGGTGCTCATGACCATGATGACTCCAAGGTGTATAGTATTCGAGATGGAGCTCCGGTGATGGATGCGGCTGGCAAAGCAACACGTGCGCGCATTCGACAACTTTGCTCCATCCAGTTTGGACACTCTATCATGCTGAAATGGAGTGAGGAGGATAAAGATAGGAAGAATTATATCACACAGATGATTTATCAGGAGTTCCGACCAGCCGATGGACAGTCTCTTGTCAGTTCAGAGTGGATTCTGCACACCGCACGTGAGGTTATGTCCCATCGACGATCCGAGGCTCATGATGCTTTAAGAGCAGGCTTACCAAAGCCTGCATGGTTAGATGCTGAGGAGTGGAACGTGATTCGTGACGAGCAGCAGCAGACTCCTGACCGATATCGCCAGTAGTGAGATGCCACAGCCACACGTTTAGATACGATTGGACCGTCACATTTGGGCAGCGGCGGATATGACACGATGCGTCATGAGTTTTTAAGTACCATTTCATTTATTGAATTTATTTGTGTTAAATTTCTTATGTACGTTCCTCTAATCTTTTGTATATTTGTTTCAGGAGCTGGCAATGGATCATCCTCCAACACAAACAGAGGAGTCTTACGGATATTGCCATGGGTTGATTGCACTATTGGAGGACTTGGAGGGACGCGGTGCTGTCGTTTCATGGGAGCATTTGTGATGAGGTAATTAATTTATAAACTTGGGTTTTACTTGTTTGTAATTTTCATGTGAATTTATCTCATTCCATTAATGTTGTTTGTTGCAGGACTGTTGATATGGAACGTTCTTTGCATGTGTATGGCAGTGGAACACCAAAATTTTGTATTTGATTTTCATATGGCAATGCATTGCTTTGCCACATTTTGTAAAAGCATCATATATGACAATGGTTTGCCACACTTTTGTACATGCTTCATTATTGAAATATATAAATTCTTTTGTACATGGTTCATGGTTCATTCTGATTATCTCTTTTGTGTCCAATAATACTCTGTTTCATGAAATTATATTTCGGTTGACATTAGAGTACACATCACATGTACTCAGTTTTTTTTGGGTAGAGTATATTGTCTTTTGTTAAGCAACATCATGGTAATGTTGTTGTAGCAAAAGACAACACACTCTGCCCAAAAAAAATTTTGCAGGTATGGTCGTTGGTATATGTGACGGTACTCCCAGTAATGTCATCAGAATAAGCGCCGGTACACCCAGCTGGCCATGGTATACACAACGGTACGTCCAGCAGAGGCCTCAGTATGGGGGCCGGTATGGGTGCCGGTATTATCGACGCATATACTGATGCATATACCGACGCATATACCAATGCTTTGGTACCGAGGCGCATACCGACCTTTACACCGGCATCGTGGCAAATAAAGCCACGTTCATTTCCCTCGGTAAAAACCTCGGTATACCATCGATCTGTTGTAGTGATGGTATTGCATTGAAAACTTTGATTGCAGGTAAAAAGATAAAGTTATTCAAGAAATGTGAAAATGATGAGTACATTTTGGATGAGGACATTGAAGAAGATGAAAACAACGAGGCCGATTCATAAACAGGAGTATCCATGATAAAAATAAAAATAAAAAAGATTAAAAAAATAAAAAAATGAGAATATCATTTTTTTTCATTTTCATGTTTTTTCAATTTCATTCCACTTTTTTTTCCATTCTTGCTTGTTTCCAATTTCATTTCATACATGTTTCTTTTCAAGTTTTGCATTGCATTGCATATCCACATCACTTGAGTCAAAAGGGCAAATAATGATTTCTCTACTTGAGTAAAATAGTATCTTAAGTAGTAATTATCTACTAAGAGTAAAATAGTATCTTAAGTAGTAATTTATCTACTAAGAAATCGATTATAATCTAGGATTATGGAAAGATAGGGCATGTAGACTTGGAGGTTTATTTTGGTAACATGACTCTCATATATAAACATGCATATGTATCCTGTATCGAAAGCATAATTGTTGAAGTCCTAGCTCCTGCTAGTGTACGCTTCTACATCCTTAGTCCACCTCACAACACTTATATCGGAGTTTAAACAACTGTTCTCCATCATAAAAAATGGTTGTACCTTGTATCGGGGTTTAATTTTTCCCCGTCAAAGAAAAAACAAAGTTGCTACATGTTATGAGGAATTTGACACTTTCTTCCATCCCAAAAAAGTGATCGTAACCATAAAGTCACCAAATCAAAAAAAAAAAGAGAAGAAAAAAAAGAGAGAGAGCAAGCCAAAGGAAGCAAAGGAGGCATAGTAGAAAAAATCACGAGCTATATAGGAAGATTTATGCATTAGTGGAGTTTAGTTAGATTTCCTTGCATGTTATTCGAGAAAGAGCAGATTCATATTTATGTAGGAAAAGAGTTGATCTAAAATAAGCTAAAGATGAAAGATGTCTCTTGAAAATCTTAAATCTTTGTTTATAATCGTAGTTCAGATGGATTGCATTATGAAAAAGGCACAAATCTTTCTTCAAGATGAGAGAAACTGATGCCTAAAACGACTCAATACATCCACTTCCACATCATATTGATGGTTGTTTGTTTTCTTTCTTGTTGTTAATGTTGCTTGTTCATTTGCATATATATTGCCTATTTGTTCATGCATATTCATGTTGCATGTTTCAATTCTTTTTTTCATGTAAATTTTGCTTCATGTCATAGTATCTACTCATTTATGCATATGATCAAGTTTTTATTCCATGTTTCTTACGTTTCCTATAAAAGAATTTGATACCTAGAACTTTTTGTTTTTCAGAGATACTACAGTCGTGCTTTTGGAGAAATCGTTTAGTAGAGGTGAATGTCATCCAGATTTTCTCTCCTGTCTCATTCATGAAGGCCTACAAGAAACACATTCGGTGAAGGTAGCTCGAATTCCCTGAGAAGTCCAAGATGCCTTAAGGATGTCAAAGGGAGTTCACATGCAATTTTTGGAGGAATTCAAGCAAATCGAGGATAGCGGTCAAAGCTGGTCAAATTTTGGAAATTAGGGCAAAAATTTCAATGTCTCCAAATCACATGAAAATTCATATACTTTTAAAGCATATCAAATAGCCTCAATTTCACATGTAAATGGATTTTCTAGCACATTGATATGCCATGTGCATTTTATAAAAAATGTAATTTTTCTGCTTAGACCCTACAAAATCTTGTATAGGAATTTTTGCTAGCCATATGGTTTGGCATGTATAAAGATCATATGTGGCTACATATTTGTACAAATTTTCAAGGCTATCAGAGCTTCCTAGGCACCTTAGTGCCACCTTCCAAGCTTCCAAATGTAGTCAAACTTATATAATGGAGATTTAGATGGGAGTTTTTTGTGCATATTCGTGAAGGAGACCTTTCAAAACATAGCCCTACAAATCTTCATCTTTATCAAAGGATATTTGGAGGGTCAAAGAGCATAAAACCCAATTTTCAAGGTCACTACAAGTTCCTAAAATAAGCAAATTGAAGGCTTGAAGGGCTGCCACATTGTAAACAATGATTGAATTGTGTTTTATGGTAAGCTTGAGATTACATTCAAGGGTGGAGATGATGTAAAGCTTAAAGCAAGGAGGATCCATGCATTTTTTCATCGGATAAGCCTTTTTCAATGATCAAAGATCAATAATGCAAAGTTTGTCCAAAAGTAGTAGCTTATCTTATCCAAATTGATGTCCTGATCTAACGATCCAGAACAACCCGTGATCCAATGGTGGAGAATGAGGGCACCTATTTTCCCCCTCTTTGCCCTAAATATCATATAAAGAACCAATCCTAGCCATCCATTTGATAAATCCAATGGTTGTAATAAAAAGCAGCTGATCGTAGGGTTGCAAGTTGATTTCTCTAGATCCAAGGCCCAAATTCATTCAAAAAACTATAAAAACCTTCCTGTAAACTCATAGAGCATCATTGTTAGGCATCCATAGGGCCCTTACTAGCACATGGTTTCCTTGAGACGATGACCCTCAGTTGAGAATGTGAGGATCCAAGGTCGGCTAGTAAGAGCATAGTTCCTAGAATCAATTTTTAGACTTCCACTCTAGGATAGGCTCATAAACCGAATTTCTCTTTCTTGGCTCACCCTCAATGGAGCGTGTGAGTGAGTTAGAGTTGGTTTCATGAGTGTTAGACTTCTTTAGAAACACATTATGATCCTAGAAAGACATAGGGTCAATGAAGTGGAACCTATCCTCTTACGTGTGACATTCGGTTGAGCTGTCATGGTGAGAGGGTCGTGCTGACCATCTTTGACTAGTAGGATGCTTAGCTTCATGTTTCACAACATTCATATATATGTATGTCATAACAATATCTTCTAGTTCATGTCTTTTGTGTCTCGTCTCTTAGTCTCTTATATGTTTTTACATGTCTCCTTCTATCTCTTTCTATGTGTGAGAAGGCTCCGCAGTCATGCGTTGAACCAGTGAGGATGATCCATTGAGATTGAGAGAAAATGTTTTTATTCATTTATACATCATGACCCACATGCATTCATACCACCCAAAAAAACCCATGCCTATGATTTAGTTTTCAAAGTGTATAAAAAGCTCCATTCTTGGACCATTCTTCCTTTCAAAAATCGATACATGTATGAGGTTTTCTTTTTGTTCTCATCATGCATACATCCATATGTTCCCCCTTCTCATAATTAAATCATGATATCTCTCCTCTCCATACCCAACTTCATCTTCACCTTCACATTTTGATCACAAAGACCTTACAACACTCATTAGCTTCATTCACTCTGTGTGTGCTACGACCGGACCGAATCCACCTGGATTGAGATCACCTCCACACTGTGAGAGTAGGCGAAGGCCGAACTTCCTTTATTAAAAAACAAAAATCATTAAGTCAGTCTCTGCTCTAGATGTTCTCAAGTGCTAGATTATGAATGTTTTGTGGTAATATTGTATATCACGTGTGCTCTTCCCCTTGAATTGGGGCTGCTGTATATCTTCTCCCGTTGATTCATTTTCTGTTGTTATCTTGAAAATGAAAGCAATGCACAAGACTCAGCCTAAGGTTATGAAAGATGAATGTGATAGGCTTGTCCAATGCCATGTCTTGCTGTTGGAAATGGCGCAATAAATCTATACGAATGCGCAGTCACTCCCGACAATCAGTTATTGTTCGTATGCGAGTGTTGAGTCGAAGTACTACGATTTTCGATGTCAATCAAGCTTAGAAGTTAGTGCTATAACGCTCTCTTTCTCTCTCTCTCTCTCTCTCTCTCTCTCTCTCTCTCTCTCTCAACGCCCGAATAATTTATACAACCACGCTTCTCATGCGTGGTCCGGAGAGGCACTTTAGCTCAATATATAACTCCAGATTCGTGCAAATGATACTCAGATATAATCATAAGCATAAAAAGAAACTGCAGGACACCTTTACAGTGAATAAGGTACTGTTGACCAAAGACAATATCTTCTTTTCTACAAATTATTTTGACGTCACATTCTTCAAGAATTCCATCCAAAGATTGTATTATCTTGAAGAATATATTAATGGGATCATGGATGTGTTAACAGCGTGCTCTTAGGTTGTGCCATTCTTAACATCGAGATAGTTTTTTAATGTAACTTTATTTTACATCATATACGGAAGGACAATGCATCAATAATGAGAGAAGCTGTATTCTATGATCATCCAAGATGCAAAAAAAGGGATATCTTATATGAGAGGGCGCATTGAAATCAACATTGTCCTAAAGCAAATACGTAGCTGCATCAAAGCAGCCATCATTTGGTGGCTTCCGATTTCAAACTTGGAGACAACTCATTTGATTGGAGAAGAAACTGAATAAAGTGAATAACCAAGCTTCTATCCGGACCTTTACCCCCCCCCCCCCCCCCCCCCCCCCAACCACCAAAATGAAAAGGGAAGGTAAGAATGGGAGAGTAACTAAAGAACTAAAATTATTTAGGATGGAGGGATGATTGCAAAGCCATAGAAACCATGTTAACCATAAAGCAATGTCCTATAGAACAAGAAGATCATAATATTCTATAGAGTAAGAGGATCATAGAGAATATCCCTAATAAGAAGATCATGGGGAATATTCTTAATCTGATCAAAAGAATAAGAATATTCTATAGAATAAGAAGATCATAGAGAATATCCCTGATAAGAAGATCATAGGCAATAGCCCTAATATGAATTTTATGAGGGTGACTTTAAACAGATTTGTACAACGTCTCCTCTCCTTGACTGCCCATAGCAGCGATAAAATGGCTACCATCTCGTGGATGTGAATGTGTAAGCTCCCTCGAACAGGGTGGACAGGTTAGAGAAAGGACGAAAATGGCGGATCTTATTTACGCCCTTTACGAGGAAATCAAAACAGGTTTTTATAATGTGGATTTGATGACCACCAATGAGCTCTTTATAGCTTTCAAAGATGTTGTCGACAGAGTCTTTCCTTCAGTTATGAAGAGCCAACTTCTATGGAACGTTGATCTAATTTTATGGAAGCTTTTGAGATCCACGTTTTGTAGACCTGATAGCTGCAGAAGAACACGATATTCTTTGATAACAAAACTCTTGATTTCAATGGTTATTTTTTGTATGGATGATGTCTCTGATGTGTCCTTAGATTAGTCGCAAAAATCCACGAAGAATTGTTTTCTGGAGAGGCTATCTTTCTATTGAGGCTCATATCTCTTCTCCTGGTAATGTTATTTTTCATGAAAAGAAAAAAAAAAAAGTAATATATTTCATTCGATTATGTGAAAGCATAAAGTTATGGAAGATGAATGTGATGGACTGGCCATGTCTTGATGTTGAAGTGGCGTCTAATCTTTAAGAATGCATAGCCACTCCCGACAAAAAATCATTGCAAGTAGGCAAGCGATGGGGCCACAAATGAACTTGTTTTCCGCATATTTTAGACCTTAGTTTAAGCAGAAGAATGCCAGACGTCAACCATACTTAGTGCTACACCAGCAATGACGTATAGGAACAAAACAAGATCTCACTTAATATCACCTCCATGCAAGATAGATATGATGACTCCATGTGGTATGTGGTAACCTCCAAAGCTTTGAAAATATCCACCATGATATTTGTATCACCAAGAAGTAGGTCCTACAAGAATGAAGTGTAAAATATGAAGCATGAAATCATAATCACCTAGTAGTACATCTCCATAGTGTGGTCCTCCATGGAGTGTACAAAGTCTTGATATTTGTCTGTAGGACCATGAAAGCCCACTCGGAATTGAGAGGAGTTTTAGAAAATAATCCAAGTGAGTGATGTATCCAAGTAGATGCAAGAGTATCCTATGGAGAATAAAAAGATGCTAGACTCCATGAATGGGACAATATATGCTTAGAATGCTATTGTAGACTAGATAAGCAAACTCCAAAAGAGAAGAATGGAAAATGGTGAGTCACTGATCTTGGAGCAAAGTCCAACTCAAGGTGAGGGGAAATTAAATTCTTTGATGGTACAAACAAGACGCGTAGCCATTTGAGCTAAAAGCTGAATTTGTATCTCTGAGTCATCATGCTCCAAAATTGCACCACAATCTAGAAAGTCATGTACAAAGAGAGTGTGCTCCAAGTAGTATGACCCTTGGGTAGATGAATGATTCCCCTCTAAAGAGGAAATGGGAGGATATGGATCCTAAGAAGAATCCAAAAAGGATGAAAACTTCCAATGGTGTAGTCTTTGGTAACTATAACAGAGGGACTCTTACGATCATAGATTTTTTATGCCTTCTAATGGTCACTATAAATAATGAGAATATATTGGTTAGGCCCATCATCATTAGGGCCTTGTACACAGGCATCACTACCAAAGACTCTGAAATAGCTCAAACTCGGCTTGTTTTGAAAGTAAGCCTCGAATGGAGTTCAGTTCTTCAAAACATGTGAGAACCCTCTATTAAGAATGCATACTATGTTGTGTAGTGCTTCATCCCAAAACTCTAGTGGGAGTTGCATTTGATGAAACATAGTGTTGGCCATCTCGATCACATTGGGAATCTTTTCTAAAGAAATACCTTGTTGAGTATCATTCTTTGCTTGGTACTTAATACCTTGTTGCTTCAAATACTTTGAGAAATTGTGTTGACAAAGCCACTATGTCCATTTGATTGAATGGTATTCAAAGGACTTTGAAACTCTACTTGAACTACTTGTGTCCACTCCTTTTGGAACTTGGAAAGTGCATCCTCTTTATGATTTAGAGGATAAGCCCAAGCTTATCTAGTGAAGTTATCTACTATCAAGAAGAAGTAAATTGGCCCACTTAGAGAAGGTGTATCCATAGGTCCGCAAATTTTGTCATGGACTAATGCTAAGGGTTTGGATGAAGAAATGGATGCCTCCATAGGAAAAATGATAATTTTTTTATTAGCACATGCTTGGCAATTCGATTTCACTTGTGAAATCTTGCCTAAACCCTTGACAAGTTGAATTGAGGAGATCTATGCTAAGTAAGAGGTGTCTCGTAATTTGAAATGCCACAAGCTAAGAATTAAATCTTTTTCCATGCAACTTGAAAGCTTGTAGAGAATTTTATCTTCAAATCCTTGAGCTATCACTTCTTTAGATTCGCGATTGATGACTTGAACTTTTTCATTATCAAATTGCATAGTCATGTTGCACTTGGTGATGGCTTCACCAAGACAAGGTACTTACAAAGGCTTGGTACATAAAGAGCATCTTTGAGTGACTTGGTCTCACCTTTTGAGTTTCTAACTTGAACTTTGCCTCTTCCTTGGATCTCAATGCACTTGTTATCTCCAAGATAAGCTTGGCCTTTATGCTCTTGAAGCTCATGAAAGTCATCTTTGTCATTGCATATATGTGATGAAGTCCCACTATCAAAAATCCATTCTTTTCTAGAAGTGGATGCAACAAGTGTCTTGTGTTCGATGGTAAAAAAAAAAGATTTTTACTTGTGGAGTGAATTTGATGCTCTATCTTTGCAGTAGACTTGTACTTATCCTTGTTCTTCTTCTTGAAACAATACTTTTCTATGTGTATATGTTTGCCACAAAAACTGCAAGTAAACTTCTTCTTGCCGTTTTCCTTAGACTCTTGATTTCCTGTGTCCTTTAGCCTCATGGAAAGTAGCTTTGGATTTCAGAAATGTTTCCTTTGTATCTTGGGTCTTTTGCCTAGAGTGGTCACAAATGTTCCCAACTGAGTTCTTGACCTTATTTCTTCCCAAGTGAGTTCTTGACCTTTGTTGTAAAGAGTGGTCACAAATGTTTCTTCCCAAGTGAGTTCTTGAGCTTTGTTGTAAAGAGTCTTCTTATTTCTTCCCAAGTGAGTTCTTGACCTTTGTTGTAAAGAGTGGTCACAAATCTTTCATAGAACCTTCGAAGCTTATTAAGCAGTCTAATTGCCATGTCTTCACTTCAGATCTTTCATCCACTAATTCCTTTGTAATCTTCAAATTGTGCTATCAATTTTGTGATGGTTTCTTGAGAATGAATAGTAAGATTGTGAAACTCAACCTCTAGAGCATAAATTGTAGAATGATTTTTACCTTCATATAGACTTGCTAGTGTATGCCAAGCTTCTTTAGACATCCTAGGTGATTTGACCCTTTTTCAATTCATCCCATGCTAGGATAATTTGATATAATGCTCTTTTGTCATTGATGTTTCAAATATTCCAAGACTCTAAAACTTTGACATTATCAGATTGAGGTTCTCACCCATCTACAACTTCATGGAGAAGATTTGTGTACAAGTATGCATGCATGATATCTTTCCAGAGATTATAATTTTGGCCATATAAGCATTATTCCTTAGGCATAAACATGGGCATAAAAGAAGGTAAATAACTTGCCATGGATAATGAACTTGATTCTTTCTTGGACATTGTAAAATTGGGGATGATCTTGAAAGTTTGAATAATTGAACTGGTGCTTGAAGTTGGTAAAAATAAGTGCCACGTTTACATGCCAAAGACATGTTGAGTGCAAAAAAATACTACTTGAAAATATCCATAAAGTTTGAAAGGAAAATGGAAGGCTTTGAGTAGTCTTGGGAGTCAAAGCGAGACAAGTCCACAAAGAGAGGCTTTGAGTAGCCCTTGAAGAATGAAAACACTGGGGAGAGGGGATAGAGTAGCCCTACACTTGATGATGAGAGAGACACCTTGGAAATGGAGGGGCCTTAGAAACTTGAGAAACTTTGTTGGTAGGCTTAGATTAGCCTCCAACCCACAAATTCCCACATACTCTAAGTTCTTTCATTTGTGATGTTATAAGATGGGCACTTAGTGCCAAATGGTCCAACAGTTTTTGAGGGATGAATTCCTTGGGAAGATTCAAAAGTGACCCCTTGTAATGTGGTACTTAGTGTTTGGAGTCCAAAAAATGATTGCAATGAGAGTCAATAGTACACTTAATTTTAGCTTACAATGATGGTACTTTGTTCCAAACGTTTACAAAGATGTTCTTGAAAATTTCAAAGTGAAGGGGTACTACTTAGTTAACTCTTAAGATGATTATGCACAATAATCATCTATAGGTATGAGCACAAACTCGTGTATGATTATGGGCAAGAACACGTGTATGATGCTCAAAATGAAGAAAATAAGTACTAAAAAAAATATAAGACTAAAATAACATGGGTGATGTATAGACTTTGTCCATCAACATGGTAGCTTTTTGTCATATCCCCTTTTTGTTTGCAAAACTAGCAGGTCATCGAGTCCCATAACTTATAGAATTTAATGAATGTACCCAAGAGATCATCTATGATGTCACTAGAACATTGTATCACACAAAAGAGACCACCAAACTTGACAGTCATTCAGGTCATGAAAAAATTCCTCCACCCCCTTTAGTGCATGCTGGTGCATGTTCTCTAAAGTCATCAACCTCGTGAGTGCTTCAGTCCACCTATCCATAGATTTACATCTTTTCTTTACCACCAGGTCATCTTTGGCCACAAGGTCAAAGATACAGTCGTCTCTATAGAGAAGAAGTGGAGCAAGGTGTTGTAGAGTGAGGCTTGGCTACTAGTGCTGCTAAAGTGGACTCACCCTCTCTCTCTCTATCTCTCTCATAGAGTTGTTGCTATTTCTCTCTTGATAGGTACGAATGCAAATCCGAGAGATGATGCAGCCTTGTAACTAAGTTAGAGGGTGTGCTCAATCAACCGTGTCAAAGCAACAACAACATGCTATATTGAGCAAGATGAAATAGAACTGCTCTCTTTTTGTTGTGAGTATGGTGCTAGTGGAGGCATAGTTTCAAATTTCCCTAGTTCTCCTCATTCTTTGCCTATGCTAATGACACCTTTGAAAACATTTTTGTCTTTATAGAGGCACGAATTGAATAGATGTGCCACCTTTTACTACAAGATGTCTACAATTTACAGATATTTAATTGTCTTTCTCTCATTTGCAGAGTCATGAGAACAATGGAGAAACTCGATGCCTCAGATCCTTTGTTGAGGAGGCGTGCAAACAAGACTAAAGTTGTGCCAAAACCTGAGCTTAGAATTGGTGTTCTTTCACTTCTCGTGGTGGATCAATGTCAGAAGAAGATCAGTCCAATATTACGACAAGGGATTTTGAAAATGGATTCCATAGCTACATATAGATTTTCTTATGTAAATCTAGCACTCTTGATAGTTCTCAAAAAAAAAATTACATTGATAAGATAGGAGGTTATTGACAAAAGTCGTCCAATAGGAATGAGGACACAAATTTCCCAATCCAACACCTCAGTTAATGTAAATACTCCTTACAAATCAAAAAGAGCAAAAGAGGGTTCAATTAGAAGGACTGAAATAGTCGAACACTTGAGGAAATTCCACATCCAAAAATACTTCCCAATGACTCCTGATAGAATATTTCTCAATAATGAATGGTGAGGCACAATGAATCAAGGCAAAGTTCCTCTTTTACCATGTCATGCATAGCCACATGAATTGAGAACTCAAAGAAAAGCATCCACAAGATGATCCATGATCTTGGTGATCAATAGTTTTGATGAACACTTCAAAGTCTTGGGATCTACACCATTGCTTTTGAAAAGAACCAAAGTGAAACAAGAACACAATGTTAAGGATAAGAGGGCGGGAAAATGTGGTAGATAGTGAAGAACAATTTGATGAAGAGGAAAGATGGGAGGGTGGGAAAATGGGAAAAATGAGGCCCTAACGAGTAGAAGTTGATGATAGCAACTTCCCTCATAGAGCAGAGATAAAAAAAAAGTACACTCAAGCAACACCACCACCAAAATCACCGCATCTTCTCTTCCCATTAACTCTCTTGTTTTACATAGGGATAAAAATACTTTGACATGCTTGTCAGGTTCTTCATGTGCTAATCCTCTAAAGGAAGGAAATTTTATATTCAATCATGAAAGTAAAGTTTCTAGGTCAGCTTGAGCTATAATATTTCTTACTGATAATGTGGCTGAAAGAGGATTGGTTGACCTATGAGTGGCTTTCCTTATTGTTGCTTTCAAGAAAAATCCTAATGTTTGTGACCACATTACGGTCATGAGCTATGCATCCTAATGCTTAGATTTAAGATGAATTCCAAAGAAAAGGAAAAGTTACCTCTTCAATCAAACTTTTGACACCTTTGCACTTCTTCATCACTTTGTAATGGTGTTCCTCCTATGCTTAAGATGTCTTGTCCCACCGGGCATGCCAAATTTTGTTGGGGGATTCTTTAGTTGGAAGGGGTTTGAGTGTTTGTAGGAGAAGAATGGATAAGAATAAGAAAGATAATTGCATCGAAAGCCTGTATGTGTTGATTATCAATAAAGAATACAATAGCTTTGTCTAGAATAAGACAAATCATTCTCTCTGTGTAGCAATTAAGCAAAATAAACACACACATAAGTATAAAAAATACCATAATTACTTGTGCAGTCAACCTCTATGCATGTCCTCCACCTTGTCCATGAGCTTGGGCTTGTACGCTCCTTGTAATCAAGCTTCAATTAAGGTTAAAGATATGGTCACGTCTATTGTCAACATACAACACCTCCTTGATGATACTTTTCTATGCCTTCGTTGCTCTCTTGGTTGCTCTCTCTCTACATACTTTCTCAACTCCTTTGAACACTTTGTCTCTCTCTTTGCACACCTTGCCTCTCTGCATATGCATTGTCCAAGTGTGTATCTTGCTCTTTCTTGCTCTCTCTGTGTAGAGTATGCTCTTGCTCCTTGCATATGCTTCTCTAAGAATAATTCCATTTGTGTCAATTCCTCTTATGTACATCACTTCAACTAGTTGTCTATCTTGATGCTCACTTTTATGTTCCAAGAACCTCTTCATGTAAAAGACCAATGATTTCCTATTTTTTCCTATAGTGACTTTATGAAAAAAATTAAATTTCAAATGGGTGGCACACATAAGCTCTTGTGTATCTTCTTTACTTCTTATCTTTTCCATTTTTTACCTTAATGTTTACAAATTATGCGCATAAGGGAGGGTTCAACTAGGCCTCCCATAACACTTTAAAAGCCTTAAGAACCCTTCTAAATGACCTTTTTGCAACCTACATTCCACTTTCTTGCAGGAGCATTGTGAACAACTACTTGTGCACTACCTACAAAAGGTCAAAATGTTCAATCTTGTGCCATCTATGAGAAGACCAACCATGTTGGTGCAATATAAAAGCCTTCATATTTGGCTTGTCATGGAAGTAATATGTGGAATCATTTGATGGATCATATGAATCGTAGCTTGTAATTGTTTGATCATTAACCATTGTAAAAGTTGTTTTACTTGAGAGAATCTTGTAAAGCAAAACTTGTAGAGTTCGGAGAACAAAGAGCTACAAATATCAGTTGAGGAAATAACTCCTAACTTGGAGGAACTACTTTTAGGTAGAGCCAAGTTTGAATTCAAATTCAAACTTGGAGGAAAAACACTTATAAAAGAGCTTGTAGGAATTGTGCTCTCATTGATAGCCATTTTTTTATCATTTTTAGTAGCTAAGTGACTTAGACCATAGCTCACTTAGACTACCATCATTGCGCATCATCATAATGCCAATGATCTTGTACAAACATGTTTTATAATGGATATACTTCATTGATCATCTCTGTCTACTTCTCTACTATGACTACTCAGAATAATGAACTTTGCTTGATCTTATCGCAGCCCTTTCTCAACCATTTTTCATGATCTATAGCTTGTTGGAACTCCCTCAAAGTCTATTCTATGTTATCAAAATGTGAAAGCTTTTGGTTCAACCATTTGGGAGAAATAACCATCGAATTGCTCATTGGTCTTGTACTATTCTGTCCCTAAAAAATCAGGGGTAAGCCTTGGATTGATAAATTGATTTCTCATTGCATAGTTTGTTATTTTAGATGATTCCACTTGTAATCATTAGCTATCTAAGCTAATTAAACTCCCTCAAAATGAATTTAAGCAATTGTTACTGTACTATGAGCACTGAGCAAAAGAACCAGCAGGTGTGAAGCCCAAAATAGCAAGTTTTGTGACTCTAGCTATTTGGAAAGTAACTCCCTCAAAGTCTATTCTACGTTATCAAAATTTGAAAGCTTTTGGTTCAACCATTTGGGAGAAATAACCATCGAATTGCTCATTGGTCTTGTACTGTTCTGTCCCTAAAAAATCGGGGGTAAGCCTTGGATTGCTAAATTGATTTCTCATTGCATAGTTTGTTATTTTAGATGATTCCACTTGTAATCATTAGCTATCTAAGCTAATTAAACTCCCTCAAAATGAATTTAAGCAATTGTTACTGTACTATGAGCACTGAGCAAAAGAACCAGCAGGTGTGAAGACCAAAATAGCAAGTTTTGTGACTCTAGCTATTTGGAAAGTACTCTATTTTGATTCAACTATTTCAAGCATCAACTCCAAAGTACATAGGTACTTTCTTGGTACCATTTGCAAGATAAAAGGGCCTACTATCAAACTCTGAAGTTTTTTAGGGCAGGCACAAAGCAGGTTTTAGCAGTACCACCTCACTTGCTTGAGGTATCCATCCATCTCTTCCAAGAGTGGTATTAGAGCAAGTTAAGGTAAAATGGGAGAAGGTTTTCATTCTTTTATTGACAAATTGGACACGAACAATTATCTAGCATAGTCCTTGAGGATGAAGGCCTATCTACAAGGAAGGAGTCTCTATGGATTCATATCAGGAGATGAGGAGATGCCCATATTTAAAAGCAAAGGTCAACCTATAAGAGAGGAGCTAGAAAGACTCAACTCATGGTGTGCCAAAGATGATTTAGCAAGGTCATATCTACTTAACTCTATTTCTGACCTCCTCTATTATCACATTAAGAATTCTAAAACTTCCCAAGAGACTTGGGATACATTATCTTTCTTCCAATACAAGAGCTAGAAAAAATCAATTTTGGATTGTGTTTACTACTCAAAGGAAGCAACCCAAGCATAATGTTTTCGAGTATGTCACCAAACTAAAGGATGTGGCTGATCAATTGGCAAGCATAAGAGAAGAGATTGAAGAGGAGCAAATAGTGAGACAAATAATCAATGGCATCAAGGCAGATTATAAGTGAGAAGCTTTCACAATTGCCATGGACCTTTACATGGACATGCAAATCCCAGATCTTACCACACTCATGGGACAATTGTTTATCCATGAAGCCAAATGATGAACCATCAAGAGGTAACAATTCTTTTGCCCTCTATATAGATAAAGGAAAGTCTAAAGATAAAGGAAAAAGCAAGAAGGTTGAAGATGAAGGTACTACTTCTCAAGCTAACTATGCAGGGAGAGGTAGGAACTCAAGAGGAAGGGGTAGAGGAGGTAAGCAAGGTAGGGGGAGACCTTTCAACTCTTCCCCATGCAATATATGTAGATTTTCTAATCACACAACAAATGAGTGCTATAGGAACTTCAAGAACCAGAGAAGAAGAGGATTTCAAAGAGGTAGCTACTCACAATCAAGAGGAATATTCATAATCAAGGATACAACCATGGGTACAACAACAATTATAAAGGAGGGTATAAATTAAGAAAAGACTTCAAGAATTATACAAAAGATCAAGAAGATTCTCTTCTCATTATGAACATGACTTCAAAACAAGGTATGAATGATGAGCACCTCTTCTATATTAACTCTGGTTTTCAAACCATGTAGCAGGAAATGTAGCTCTTCTTTCTGATCTTTAGGAACCCAAGGGAAAGCACCAAGTGTAGAAAGGTGATGACACCAAGAATTCAGTTGTCAAGGTAGGAAATTTCAAAACTTCTGATGGGAATAGGAATCTGTTGAGCAGAGTTCTTTATGTACCTACTATCACAAAGAATCTGATGAGTGTTGGATAGATAGTGAAAAAAGGCCAGGTTAGGTTCAACAAATATGGAGCTTTTGTGGAGGACCCCCAACATGGATTCAAGAGAATTTCCAAGGACAGAAAACACGTAGATTGTTCACATTTGAGCTTGAGGACACTAGAAACATTGCACTTTACAATTATAAGGATAAAACATTGTCTGAGTTAGAGATTTGGCATAAAAGATTAGGACACATTGGTGAGAGAACCTTGAAGTAGATATGTAGAGATCAATGTGTGCTTGGGATACCTAATGTATCCAAGCCACATATGATCTATAAATGTGGTGCTTGTCAGTTTCGTAAATCACACAGGTTACCCTTTACAAAAAAAGGTTATATGCATGAGGATTATTTGGAACTTGTCCATGTAGATGTGTGGGGACCAAGCAAGGATCCTTCAATTTCAGGCTCAAGGTACTATGTGTCATTCATTGATGATTTCAGTAGGTGGACTATCTTGTATTTCATGAAACATAAAGATGAAGTCTTCAGTTTCTTCAAGAAGTATCTTGCATTTGTGGAAAATCAAACAAGAAGAAGCCTAAAGACATAAGCTCAGATGGAGGAGGTGAGTACTTCTCAAATGAATTTGATGCACTTTTACATGACAAAGGTATCAAAAGGGAGATTTCTATTAGGTATACCCCTTAGCAAAATGGTGTAGTAGAGAGGAGGAACAGATTGATTGTGGAAGCAGCTCGATCAATGCTTAATCAAACAAGGTTGCCTAATTACTTGTGGGTAGAGAGTATTTCTACTCCCACTTTTCTTATTAACAGGTTACCTTCTAAATCCCTTGATAAGATGTCCCCATATGAGGCATGGCATGGTAGGAGACCTTCACTTGATCATTGTAGAATATTTGGTTGTGTTGCTTATGTGCATGTTCCATCTCAAATTAGAGGTAAGTTAGACCCTAAGGCAGAGAAATGCATCTTCATAGGATATGATTTAAATCAGAAAGGATACAATTTTTATAATCCATCCAACAAAGGTTGTATGGTTAGTAGACATTTTTTGTTTGATGAGAATGATTCTTGGTTTGAAAGTGAATGTATGAAGATCAATTTCCATATGACTTGGAAGAAGAGACAAGCACAATTGAAGAAATCAAGTCAGATGATGAGGACATTATCAACTTGGAAGAGTTCAAAGCATGGAAATCAAAAGGAAAGGCCAAAATGAAGAAGTTAGAGGACATACCTGAATCATCCAACCAAGCACTAAGGAGATCACAAAGGGAGAGTAAGAAGCCAATCAGATATGATTATGATACTTCATAAGTTACTAAGCATTCCATTTATCTTGTAAAGGATTCATCACTTGAAGAACCTTCTTCTTATGAAGAAGCAAGTATCAAATCAGAATGAAAGAAGCTATGGATGAAGAAATAGAAGCACTCCAAGAGAATGACACTTGGGAGCTAGTACCCAAGAAGGCATCAATGAAGGTTATTGGTTCTAGATGGATTTACAAAATCAAGAGGAACTCATATGGATCCATAAACACGTATAAAGCTAGACTTGTGGCTAAGGGCTTTGCAAAAACCTAAGGAGTAGATTATGAAGAGACATTTTGACCTGTGGCTAAAATGCCAACCGTAAGAGTATTGGTAAGTGTAGCTGCATCTTGAAATTGCAATATGTACCAACTAGATGTGAAAATGCCTTTCTCAATGGCTGGATTTCAGAGGAGGTTTACATGGCTCAACCTCCTAGTTATGAAGATCCAAGCAAGGTAAATTATGTATGCAAACTGAACAAAGATCTTTATGGTTTGAAGCAGGCACCTAGGGCATCGAACCATAGGTTAACTACCTATCTTCAGGATCAAAGATTCATAATGAACAAAACAGATTCTTCTCTGTTTGTCAAGAGAAGTAAATCAGAAATGATATACTTATGTGTATATGTTGATGACATCATTCTAACAGGTAGTGATGCTAATGGCATCAAACAAATCAAGAACCAAATGATGGAGGAGCTCAAAACTACTGACCTAGGATTTCTGAAGTATTTTCTTGGACTTGAGTTAGTCTACAAAAATTCTGGAATTTACATCACTCAAAGGAAATATGTGCAAGAAATGTTGAAGAAGTTCCACTTGCAGAATGCAAAGATAGCTAGCACCCCTATGGAGGTAAATCATAAATTGAGTGCCCATGAAGGTGATTTTCTTGAAGACATTGCAAGTTATCAAATCATAATTGGGAGTCTAAACTATGCAACCTTGACAAGGATTGATATATGTTATGGAGTAAGTGTTCTGAGTCAATTCATGCATAAACCTAGAGCAGCTCACTTGGAAGCTCCTAAAAGGATTTTGAAGTATCTCAAAGGAACTCAAAATCAAGGTCTTTACTCCCCATCCACATCAAATTTGGACATTAAGCTATACTCAGATGCAGATTGGGCAGGTTGTAAGGATGACAGAAGGAGTACTTCAGGATATTTATCTTTTGCAAGTGATAAACCTATTTCATGGTCTTCCAAGCATTGTACTATTGCTTTATCTTCAACAAAGGCTGAATATAGGGGATTAGCAAATTCTATACAAGAAGCAATTTGGATTAGATTGCTCTACTCATATTTGGGACTTCATACTCAGTCACCTATGATCTTTGGTGATAACACAAGTTCTTGGCATCTTGCAACCAATCCTATTTATCATGCAAGAACCAAACATATAGAAGTAAACTATCACTATGTTAGAGAGAAGCTATTGAGCAAAGAAATTCAATTTGTATATGTGTGTACAAACATGCAATGTGCAAATTTGTTAACCAAAGCACTTCATGGTACTAAGCTTTGCAGGTTTAAAACCATGATTGGATTGCAGGACATTCAAGAAGATTGATGAAGCTATCCAAGCCAAGATGTTTGGCTTGAGGGGGAGCTATTAGTGCAATATACAAGCCTTCATATTTGTCTTGGCATGGCAGTAATATGTGGAAGCATTTGATGGATCATATGAATCCTAGCTTGTAATTGTTTGATCATTAACCATTGTAAAAGTTGTTTTACTTGAGAGAATCTTGTAAAGCAAAACTCGTGGAGTTAGGAAGAACAAAGAGCTACAAATTTTAGTTGAGGAAATAAATCCTAACTTGGAGGAACTACTTTTAGGTAGATCCAAGTTTGAATTCAAATTCAAACTTGGAGGAAAAACACTTATAAAAGAGCTTGTAAATCTCGTGGCCTTCTGCTCTCGTTGATGACCATTGTTTTATTATTTATAGTAGCTAAGTGACTTACACCATAGCTCACTTATACTACCATCATTGAGCATCATCATAATGCCAATGATCTTGTACAAACATGTTTTATAATAGATATACTTCATTGATCATCTCTGTCTACTTCTCTATTATGACTACTCATAATAGTGATCTTTGCTTGATCATATCGTAGTGAGTTCTCAATAATTTTGGATGATCTATAGCTTGTTGGAAGCATCTCAAACTCTAGGTTATGCTTTCAAAGTTTCAAAGATTTTGGTTCAACCATTTGGGAGAAATCACCATCGCATTGATCATTGGTCTTGTATTGATCAGTCCCTAAAAAATCGAGGGTAAGCCTTGGATTGCTAAATTGATTTCTCAATGCATAGTTTGTTATTTTCCATGATTCCACTTGTAATCATTAGCTATTTAAGATAAGAAATTACCTCAAAATTAATTTAAGCAATTTTTACTGTACTGTGAGCACTGAGCAAAAGAACCAACAGGTGTGAAGACCAAAATAACAAGTTTTGTGACTCTAGCTATTTGGAAAGTAGTATCTCTTGATTGACTTCTTTCAAGCATCAACTCCAATGTACATAGGTACTTTCTTGGTACCATTTGCAAGCTAAAGGGCCTACTATCAAATTCTGAAGTGTTTTAGGGTAGGTACAAAGCAGGTTTTAGCAATACCACCTCACTTCCTTGAGGTATCCATCCATCTCTTCCAACAAACCACACATTGGAAAGCTCAAGGTATTATGTTTCTTTTTTTATGAGCGTAGTAGATGGACGATTCTGCACTTTATCAAGATAGGAATGAAGTGTTTGAATGCTTCAAGAAGTACCTAGCAAATGTGGAGAATCACACACATAGATCATTGAAGAAACCCAAATATGATGGAGGGGGAGAATAACTCTTCAAAGATTTTGATGAGTTCTTGCATGATAAAGGCATCAAAAGGGGAGTGAATACTAGGTATTGTCCTCAATTGAATGGAATTGCATAATGAAGAAACAAGACCCTCGCTGGATCAGCTAGAACAATGCTTGAAGAAAGGAAGTTGCCACCCTATTAGTGGCTAGGAGAAATTTCAACATATGTATATCTTCCAAACCAAATTCCATCCCAATCTCTTCAAGATATGAATTCTTATGAAGGTTGGAATGGTAGAAAACCAATTCATGGTCATTGCAAGGTATTTGGTTGTTTAGCTTTTGTACATGTACCTTCACAAATTAGAGGTAAACTTGATGAAAGGGCAACCAAGGTATTCATTAGTGATGGTTCTACTCAGATGGAATACAGGTTTCTTAATCCTTCCACCAAACAACTTACCACAAGCAGGGATGTTGTGTTTGAAGAACTCCGGTCTTGGTATGATGAAAAAAATAGAAGGTAAGCCAACCATATAATCTTGATTCGGATTTCCATCCATTAGGTAGCAAGCATGATACACTGGTCCAAGATCTAAGAAGTGAATCTAATGAGGATCACGATGAGAAGGAAAGAGAACATAAGCTCTAGAAGTCAAGAGGAAAGACCAAAATGCAAGAATGTGGAGAATGCTCCAAGAATACTCCTAGAAGGTCAACAAGGGAAAGAAAGCAACCAAAAAGGTATGGATATGACCCTACATTTTTTACAAAGAACTCTAAATATTTGGCTAAAGAGTCAATTTCAAAGGAACCTTCAACATATGAAGAAGCTAAAGGTAACCCTAATTCGAAGAAACCTACATCGATGAGATAGAAGCCTAAAAGAAATAGACACTTGGGAGTTGGTTTTAATGCAAACTATTGCAACTTCCACCATGCGCTGTCGTAGAGATTTCCATCTCTACAGAACCTTGAAGCTAATAGAAAATAAAAAAATTTCTTACTTCATGAGAACCCATAAAAATACTCTCTATGAGGACTCCAGGTATTTTCACCCATGTAAACCCATACTTTAACCATTCGCAAACCATATGAACTCATATTTTATCCATGAACCTTGGTTATCCATGTGAACCCCATGCTTGGTTGTTCCATATGAACCCTCAAAGTGTGAAACCAAGTTTTTCAATGTAAAATCAAAATTGGAAGTGTGCTCTTTAAATCTCAGATCTCCCACAGCGGGAGATAACATAGGTATATAAAAAATTTATTAGACGCTATTTCTCAAAGACCGCGTTGTGTGATTGGATAATATATCTGCTTCTCTATGAAAGCACGAGGGATCAATCCTTACGAGGCGCAGAACTCGCGAAATTAATTTTTTACTACAAAGCACACGGACATCACAACACCGTTCTCGCGATGCTTTTGAGAAAACGATTTTTTCGCTATCGCAATGTTGATCGGAGGATTTTAGCAATTGATCGTAGCTTTATTCTTTTACGATATGCTTTTGAAGAGATATACAATACTATATAATGAGGACCAAGGCTCATTGTTAATGCATCATATCGAAGATCATCCAAAAAGCCAATCTTGTGAAGATTGTTCAAGAAGCCCTCTAGGAGGAGGTGTAATATTCTCTTGAAGGAGTTGAAGACAAGGAGGAGTTAAAGAACATGGAGGCTACACACACATGAACTTTGAAGTTTATGAAGAGGAGACTCTACACTCATGATTGATGATTATCTTGAAGATTGATGAACTTATGGAACAACATTATGATCTATGATGATTTGGTAACTTGTATATTTTTTATTATTTTCATGACAATTGTATGAACTCTTCTTATTATGAATCAATTTCTTTCTCGCATATGATGGTATGTCTTGTAAGTGGTCTTATAAATTTTGTTGAGTTTTCATTATCTCTTTGAGTCTCCATTCCACCACTTGAGTTGCTTGAAGCATCCTGCGTGCGCCGTGGGACTTGGCGGTTGAACTGATCCACCAACCGTGCGCCATCTTCTCGACATTTGAACCCGACGTGAAGAAACAGCATTACAACTCAGAAACTTGCAAGTATCTTATCCTCTTCACTTCACCCTTCTCATCGATTGAAGGTGCTACAAATTATTTCTTTCATTGAAACCTCTTCTTCAAGCCAAATCTAGGTACTCATACTTTACTCATCTAGAAATTGATTCATAATAAGAAGAGTTCATACAATTGTCATGAAAATAATAAAAAAAGATACAAGTTACCAATTCATCATAAATCATAATGTTGATTCATAATGTCCATCAATCCTTCATCAAGTGTGTAGAGCCTCTTTGTCATAAAAATGAACTTCCATGTCCTTCCTTCAACATATGTGTGTAGCCTCCGTGTCCTTCAACTCCTCCATGTCTTCATCTCCTTCAAACTTCAATGCTAACTCTTCATAAGATTATCTCAAATCTTGGATGCCTCAAGCTCCTCCAAACTTCAACGCTAGGGAGCGTTCCTTGTATCTTCAGATGATCCTCCTTGATTGAATGAATATCAACGAGCCATAGTCCCTCTTTATATAGTATTTTGAATCCCCACGATTGCTTTTAGAATAAAGCATAAAGCTTTAGCGATCGAAATTGTATGAGAAAGATTAACGGTAATCTGATTTACGATTCAGAAAACAAGCGTTTGCTTTTATTTCCACGTTCGTATCAATTTTGCGTAAGTTTTGCTTTGTTTTACGTTCTCTTTTGTTTGCTTTTGTTTTACAGTTTTTATATTGATTTAATACTTTTGCTTCATAAAGTTGGTTTCACACTTATATCATATAAGTTGAGGGTTCACATGGAACAACCAAGTAGGGGTTCACATGGGTTGAATGATTATACAATGGTACGTATGGGATCTTTACAATTTGAGATTACTCACATGGTGCACATCAGAACTTTATGATTGGGTTTCACATGTAATGTTTTCACACTACAAGTTTTAAGATTGAAGTTCACATGGATGAATATGGGTTCATGGATATTTTCTGTCAGCTTCAAAGTTCTATAGAGATGGAAATCTCTACGACAGCGCACATGCATGGCATCATCTACAGAATGAGAAAGCATTCACGTTGATGAGTTCATGTAAAAAAGGCGATGAAAGGAAGACTAAATTAAGGCACACGGTGATTGGAATGATGCACGGAAACTATTGTTCTGTCGAACAAGGCTCATAGGATAAGGCATCATGACTTGCTTTCTGTAAATCAGCTCCCAGCGCATAAAGCCACTACGTTAAAGAAACTAAGATGGATCAACTTGCATTTCAAGGCGAGATTAGTTGCCAAAAGATGTGCTCAAAGTCATGGCATAGGCTATGAGGAGACCTTCTTACCCGTTGCCAAGATGACCACAATCAGTACATTGCTAAGTGTAGCAGTTGCAAGAAATTGGAGAGTAGTTCAACTTGATGTGAAGAATGCCTTTCTAAATGGTTGGATAAGTGAAGAGGTATACACACCAAAACCTCGTGTATTTGAAAACCCTAACTATATATCTTATGTATGCAGACTCAAAAAGGCATTGTATGGATTGAACAAGCTCCTATAGCTTGGAATTTCTGATTGGTAACCTATCTACAAGATGAACCTTCTTTATTCATGAAGAAGGATCATAATGAAGTCATCTATTTGTGTGTATATATATAACATAATTGTGATGTGTGATGACTTGAACGGTATATAGAGGATCAAAAGGCATATGCAAGTGGAGTTCAAAATGAGTGATTTAGGTGAGCTCACATTCTTTCTAGGTATGTAGGTCATATACGAAAATGAAGGCATGTATTTGAATGAGAGGAGATACATTCACAATATACATCTAAAGCTCAAAATGAGGAACAGTTAACCTATAGGTACACCTTTGGAAATGAATCACAAACTTAGTACTTATGAAGGTGAGAAAATTGAAGACCTTAAAGAGTATCAAAGCTTGGTAGGTGGCTTGATATATGCTACTCATACAAGGGTAGATATCTCATATAGAGTAGGAGTGCTAAGCCAATTCATGCACTCTCAAGAAGATCACACATGGATGTAGCTAAGAGAGTACTTAAGTACCTCAAAGGTACATTCAATGAGGGTATATTCTATCCTTATTCTTTAGATTTGGATCTCAAGATATATTCAGATGCAGATTGGGTAGGAGCGATTACTTAGCATTTGCACATTCAAAGCTTGTGTCATGGAGTTCCAAGAAGCAACCAATAGTCTCTTTATCCTCAACGAAAGCATAATATGGAGGTTTGACCATGGCAAATTAAGGAGCAATGTGGTTAAGAGAATTGTATATAAATTTGTGACTTGTGAGTTCTGTTAGTGGCCGCCGGAGTGGGACAGATGTAACGGATGCCAGATGTAACGGAGTTTTTTGAAATACGCACGAAAAGTTGGTATGTGCATCTTGTAAAATCTATATAAAGCAATGTAAAGAGAATGGTCAAGAGAGACGTTTTTTTTCTGGAATTCCCAGACTGGTCGTTTGAATATGTGTGATAGCGTTATTTAACACTGTTGTGAAGTCTTGAGTACTGTTGGTGTTGAGTACGTTCTGCATCGTCTGCTCATACTATAGTTCATCGTAACGAGTGTTTGAGTAACGGATTGTGTGTCTGATTACTATCGTCGTGTTGCGTTGTTGTGTGTTCTTCAGTTGTTTAAGTACTCTGAGTCAGTCTGAGTAGTGATATTACGGTGTGAGTTTGAATAGGCGACTTGAAGCATTGTTGTAGTGTATCCTATTTGTTCTACCTGATTCATTGCATTCGGTGTTACTATCTGTTAACTCCGAATACGAGGAAGAACTAGTACCTTCGGGTAACATGAACCTTTTATCTAAAGATCACTGTAAAGTGTTGTGACGAATGAATCTGTCGGCTATAGTGTTATCTCTGGTTGATTTACTACATACTGTTGAGTCTGTAAATCGGACTACTGCTCTGTTCTAGTAGCAGGTTAGTCTAAAGAAGTTCGGCACCTAGGACACAGAAATCGAGTATTGTCCAATTGATGTTAGTAACTGAGCTAAGACACGTATTAGTGCTTGTGTTGTTGTGACGAAGATTTGGGAAATAAGTACAGGGCCTCTGTCTAACAGACCCCTACCACTCCCAAGAACCCATGTTGGCCTGGTAACGACTTTCGGATAGTCAGAAACGTTCCAATCTAAGAGATATGTTTAATACATTAAACATTTAACATTTAACACTTGGCGCCGTCTGTGGGAAGGTGGCATCAAGATTACCAGTCGTCTGTCAGAATCGAACATCCAGATTATCGTTCAATTGGAAGTAGCAACAGAACCAGATTGTTGCAAACTGTTTCGATAGTAATACTACGCGATTAGTACAAAAGATGATACATGCCGGTTACTCGATCCGGTGAAACGTACCCCAAGAACCATCAGTCTGGAGTACTTAATGTACTAAAGACAACTCGGGGAAGTAAAAGTACAACTAGGTCTGACCCAGTTGTCAAGAAAGTTAAGAACGTTAGAACTGATTCCGGTCATATTCCGGTGGAACTTGTTACGCCTCTGGTACATTCTGGTACTATTTCGGCACAGTCTGTCAGAAATATAGTAACTCCAGAATCTACCAAAACGCAGTCTGAAGTTAGTTTAACAATCTTGGATAAAGATTCGAATTTATCTACGATTAGAAACACATTAGCCAAAGAAATCGACGAAAACGAAAAAACACCTTATTTTGGTGAAATTTCGGTACATTCCGGTGATATTTTGATAACAGAATCACAGTTTTTCGGCGACGGTTTACCATTTTTTTGTGAATCTTCAGCCCAGCCACCACTTTTTGAAGTGACTTCCCCTACACTGGACATCAAGAAGGAAGGAAAGTTGTTCGAGACAGAGATTCGAAGCATATTAAGCAAGATCATCGCACCGAAAAGTGCACCATCCGACGATACAAATTCCGATAGTTCAAACATTCAGCCCCGAGATACAGAAGGAAGGTATAATATACTCATGATGAACGGGCAACAACAACAACAACAACAGTTATGTCCACCCAGGCCGCCTCCAACAGGTGTGACATACACGAAATTCGGTGGATTCCCAGGAGATGATCCGGATGCTCACGTACGCACTTTCGAGATAAGTTACGCAGTTCTCAACCATCCACCGGATCCGGCCTATAAGGCTATTGTCTTTCAAGCTACACTGGTCAATGAAGCAGCTAAATGGCTTACAGAATATGATATTAATCACTTCGGCACCGATGAAGTAGTACGAGATGCTTTTCTGCAACGATTCAGGCTAAAAAAGGATCCAGCCAAAATTTTTGACTAGCTACAGAACTACAGATAGAAGGCAAATCAAACCGTACAAGAGTATGCTACTCTCTTCAAAACACACTTAAGGCAGCTACCACCGGCCCATGCTAACTTACCAGATGACGTTATCACTCAGTGGTTCATCAATGGCTTGACTCCACAACTTAAGCAGATCATGATCATAAGATGTGTCGAAGCTATGACACTCGATGCAGTCATCGCAATAACTCTACAACTGGAAAACAAAGTCGGCGGATTTACAGAAGATCTAGAGTGGTTAAAAACAAACAAAAATATTACCGAAGATATGACCAGACAAGTATACTGCATCACATGCAAAAATTCAGGACATACTAGTGCCAATTGTGCACTTAATCAAACATTCTGCGCTATCTGCAACACTGTCGGACATACCACCGAAAACTGCGCATACAACGCTAGAGTACAGGGAACAGCGACTGTCAATGCAATTATCCAGGAACAAGGGCAGCCAGCCAACCACTATGTGCCTCCGCAAATGAGAAACAACCAGCAGCAAGGATATCAAAATTACAGAGGACAGAGGAATAACAACTATAATACAAACCGCTGGCAGAACGGACCACCACCGGAAAATCCCAATTTACCTCCACCGTGCTGCCATTTTTGTGGTGAGTATGGACATATTAGGAGATTTTTCAAGGATGCAGCTGAGTATGATCAAAGGAAGAAGGAACGTCAAAATCCAATGGCCAACATGGTACAAATCACACCGGTGGAAACATAGGCTGCTAGAGTCCAGACCCGATCCGGTAAACAACTACAGCCGGCAGCAGAATTATTTGAACCAGGGATACGTGAACAACACAGAATGTACAACAAGGCTAGTCAATGGACCACAGCAGAACCACCAGTCTTCCCAGAGCCTATTTCGGTAACCTAGCCCTCGTTAACAAAGGAAGGAACACAACCACGGGAGTCAGCAGCGGGAACATCATCAATAGCAAACACATTACCAACAGTAGACACCTCCGCATCAGTAGAGGCATCAACTTCAACATCGGTGGAGCCTGTCAACCAATCTCAACAGGCCTAGGAAATCTTATCTAAGGCATCTATCACCCTGCCTCTGGGCCAACTACTGGCATTAGTGCCTGGAATTCGACAACAGTTCCAACAACAGTTCAGTCCGGTGCCTTCTTGTATTCCAGCGATAGCAGCAGTTCAACCGGAACCTGATTCTACGGTGGATCATTCAGTTCCCTTTATTACAGTATGGTATAAGAATCATAAGATTACGCAGGTACTAATTGATGGAGGCTCTGGTGTTAACATTGCGACTGCGGCATTATGCAAAAGGTTAGGATGGACCGAAATCGAACCAGTTCAATTTTTTGTCAGAATGGCAGATCAATCAAGAGTTCATCCCTTAGGGCTTGTGCGGAATGTACCCATCACTCTACAAGGTACGACCTTTAAAATGACCTTTGTTATACTAGATCTGCCGGAATCCACTTTGGATTACAACCTTCTTTTCGGCCGACCTTGGCTGAAGCATGCGAAGGTAATACAGGACTGGTCTGCACAAGAGCTTACGTTTAAAGATGCCAATCGTAGATATGTGGTAAAGTTAGATGCTATACAACCTTGCGAGCTACACGCTACACCGTATTTTGCTGAACCAGTCCATATGTTAGATGGATTGTCAGATAATGAAGAAGAAGAGTTTCTGAAGAGTAACACTTACTTAATTTCCTTAGGGACTGTTGATCTACAGTCCGTTGTAGATAATTGGAACGCTTCAGTCTGTACAGTAATACCCATCACAGAAGAGGCTAAGAAGGAAGATATTGTTTCGACACATAACGATGAACTGCAGCAACTTCTTAAACCAACAGACGACACAGAGAAATCTCAATAGTTCTATGTCCCGGAAGATCAGCTGATCATTTACAATTTAGGAGATGAAGATCACCCGCGCACTGTAAAGATAAAGCAAAATTTACCGGAATTATTTGAAGCTGATCTAATCCAACTACTCCGCGAATTTTCCGATGTGTTTGCATGGGACTACAAGGACATGAAAGGATTGGACCCCCGCATCTACCAGCACAGGGTCATGCTGAAGCCAGAAGCAAGACCGATAAAGCAACCCAGCTACCGGATGAATCCCCATTATGCATCTCAGGTAAAGGCAGAACATGACAGGTTATTAAAAGTCGGATTCATCGTGCCAGTAGAGCATGCTGAATGGATCTCTCCGATTGTGATTGTGCCAAAGAAAAACAAGCAACTACGAATCTGTGTAGATTACCGGAAATTAAACGCAGCAACCATATCGGATCCCTTTCCAATCCCCTTTTTAGATACTATGCTGGATAGAGTAGCAGGCCACGAGATGTATTCATTCCTAGACGGATACAGTGGCTATAATCAAGTTAGAATGGTTGAACAGGATATACCGAAAACTGCATTCATTACCAACTGGGGTGTATTTGCTTGTACTGTAATGTGGTTTGGATTGAGAAACGCACCAAGCACATTTCAAAGATGTATGCAGGAAATATTTTCTCCTTACCTCACCTCTTTTATGCAAGTTTACCTTGACGATTTCTCAGTTTTCGGTAAGATGATAGCACACATGTTCCATTTACGGTGCTGCTTTCAGAAATGCAGAGAGTATAGACTTTGTTTGAATCCAAACAAATCGGTGTTTGCGGTTTCATGTGGCAAGTTACTTGGCCACATTGTATCTGCACAAGGTATACAGGTGGATCCAGATAAAATTTCGGCAGTATTAGAAGCTCCGGTGCCCACTACACCAAAGGAAGTTATGCGCTTCATGGGTCAAGTACGGTGGCATGGAAGACACTTACGGTGGCTTGCTCATTTGGCAATACCACTAAACAAGCTAATCACCAAGACTCCTCGACAATTTGAATGGACCCAGGAATGCCAGATAGCATTTGATCGTTTAAAGAATTTATTAACACAAGTTCCTATATTACAGCCGCCGAACTGGGATCACCCATTTCATGTATTTGTTGATGCTTCAGATATAGCAATAGGAAGTGTGTTGATGCAACAAATTGATAAGTGGTTCAGACTAGTGTATTATGCAAGTCGAAGATTAGCCCCTACTGAGAAGAATTACTCTGTAACAGAATAGAATGTCTAGGGCTAGTATATTTTGTCAAGAAATACAGACATTGCTTGTTGGGCCGTAAATTCACATTTCACATAGATCACGTTGCACTTATCTATCTGGTTCGGCAACAACATCTAGATGGTCGATTAGCACGATGGGTCTTACTCTTGCAGGAATTCGACTATGAAGTCATTCACAGGCCAGGCAGTTCACATGCCTTAGCAGATTTCTTATCCCGCTTAGATTTCGGTGAAGCTCCGGTAGGTGTAGATAACACAACTCCAGCGATCTATAGCTTTGAACTAATGAATGATGATATTACAGACCCACATACACCATCTACATATTATGATCAGATCCTGACTTTTCTCACCGAAGACTGTCTTCCATCTCAGACTTCTACGGCAGTACACAGAAAAATTGCAGTCTTTAGCCGCCGATTTCGGTTAATTGCTGGAGAACTATATTATGTAGATCATACCGGAATCCTACTTCGATGTATTCCACCGCATGAAGCTAACTCAGTTATTACTTTGGCTCACTCGATTCCTTCCGGTGGCCATTTTGTAGTAGACTTAACTCACCGGAAAATTCTGCAGAGTGGTCTCTGGTGGCCAACTATGTACAGAGATATATCATAGTTTGTCAAACAATGTGATACTTGTCAAAGATCTAGACAGCCCTTGCAACGTCACCTTTTTCCTCTGCAACCCATCTTACCATTGGAACCTTTCCAGAAGTGGGGTCTAGATTTTATCGATCCGATTACACCTCCAGCAGTCTTCAGTAACAACCGTTACATACTGACCTGTACAGACTATGCAACCAGATGGGTAGAAGCCTGGGCTTTACGGTCTGCTACAGCAGTTGCGGTAGCAAAATGTCTGCTAACCGATGTCTTTCCACGTTTTGGTTTACCACTGGAACTTGTCTCAAATCGAGGCACTCATTTTGTAAACAATTTAATGAAGGTACTTACTCAGTCGTTCCAGGTCACACATAAATTTAGTTCTCCTTGTTATCCTCGTGCTAATGGTTTGGCCAAAAGTACAAACAAATCTTTGCTGAATATGCTTCGAAAATTGATCATGGAAGCACCGGAAAGATGGGATCAATTGCTCCCTGTAGTGTTATGGGCCTACCGCACTACGTACAAGGTAACAACAGGATTGACACCTTTTAAACTAGCTTATGGCTTAGAAGCAATAGCACCAATGGAAGCAGTTATACCAAGTCTGCGTGTAGCCATTACCCAAAAACTGCTACCGGAAGACTCACTGTCATTTCGGTTGGACACACTCAGAGAGTTAGACGAGCATCGATGGCTCAGTTTTTTAGCCATGCACGAAGTCCAACTAAGACAGGCTAGGACACACAATCGACACTTGAAGACTCCAGTTTTTTCGGTGGGACAGCTTGTACTTTTCTATAATGCAAAGTCAAATAGATCCGCAGGCAAATTCACATTACGGTGGTTCGGCCCTTACAAGATCTCAGAGCAAATCGGTCCAGCAACTTTTCGATTGACTACGTTGACCGGAAACCCACTTCCAAAAGCAATCAACGGTTTGAAGCTGCGGCCGTATCAACACGCTGCTAGCCCACATTAAAACATTCGGCGGTGGACCGCGTTTTTTGGTTTTTACTTTACTTTTCCTTCTGTTCTTTCCTTTTCTTTTTGTAAACAGCCGCGTTTTTAAAAGCACGAAAATCTTTATGTCATAAGCCGCCCTCCTTACCAGTTACTCGAGCATGCACGCCAAATTGAAAGCAGTATCATTCCAACACCGCACAATGATAACCATCACTTCCTACCCCCCCCCCCCCCCCCCCACCGTAATGTCTCTACTTAATCTCTTCTGTTGCGCCAAAAAAAAAATCGCTATTGTGTTTTTGTGTTTGTAATCTGTGCGCCCACTGTGCTCTGTGTATCCGTGTTCTGTGTTCTGTTTTCGTGTGCGCCATGGAAGCACTGGCGAATTACGCAACCTTCCGTGATGGTATCCCTACCGAGGTAGGAGAATACCTGCGCACCCATGGGTTGGCCAACTTCGCTGAGATGCCTTGGCACTCAGTGGAAGCCCATCCCTTTTTTGCGCAGATCATACCTGCCATCGCCCAATCCCCCATCACTTACACCTCCGAAAGTGACGTATAGAAATCCGCCAGACAAGACAAGGAAGCCGAAGATGAAACTTTCCACGACACTGCCATGTCCATACAACACGACTCAACAGGGCAATCCACATCATCCGAGCACCAGGAACAAGAACGAAAAACAGAAACAGAACCTATCTCGACCGAAGAAGTCTCTCAGCAACATACCGAGCAAGAACAGCAAACTGAGGAACATGAAGCTTTCGACAGACTGCTCAAAGCCGTAGAATCCACCGTAGACAACGCCAAAGCAACACAACAAAAGGTAATCCAATATGTCGCTACCACTATCACTCCACCGTCGGAACCTCCCATAGCACCTGTTGAGCCCACCGCATCTTCCACTTCATCCCCCAACTATTCTCCACCGACCTCCCAACAGATTGACACCACCTCCTCTTCACAACCACGGAACCCTCTTCTCCTCCCATCAATTCCGGTATTCTCTGAGCTTGCGTCAATGGGACAATTGCTCATTAACCTCTCCCAGCAGCTCCCTGTCCAAAGTCGAGAAGTCACAGACACTATTCCACATGACCTGCAGCACAAAGTAGATTTACTGGAAGCAGATATCACACCACTCTAGGAGGAGGTTGACGCCGTTAGGGCTGAAAACCACCAGCTCCAGGTGCAAGTCTCTCAGCTCCAGGCTCAGTTGGCCGAACAGCAACTGTTAATCCAACAAAAAGACATAGCGCTGGAACAACTAGCCGCAAAGGACAGATTACTAACCGAAGCACAAACCGCAATCCAGCAAATGAAGACAGAGATACAAGACAAGGAGGATGCAAGGATTGCACTCGGCAATCTGTTAGAAGAGACAAGACAACAGCTGGATGAAGTAGTCAAACAAGGACAAGAGCAACACGATTTAGCAATGAAGAGTATTGAAGAATTATAGAGATTCAAGATAGATTTTGACCAAGTCAATGACATATTACGAAGAAAGCTAGCACAAGAGGCTCAAACACAGAAATTAATCAAAGATATCAAAAGAGAACGCGATGCCTACTCAAGGACAATCCAGTATCAGAATCAGGAAATCGAATGAAGAGAGAACCAGTGTGCAAATCAAAAAGAACGATTGATCAACATGCAGAAACAGATAGAAGATCTAAAGATTGCACGGGATGCTGCCCTATCCAACGATTTTTATTTACAGGAGGCCTTTTTGCAAACACAGGCCGAGATTTTATTAACCGAAGCAATAGCGTTAAGCTCGGCTAGAACCAATGCCCAATTAGTAGAGCCTAGTATCTTGGTACGGATGTTAGAAACACTTAAGAAGAAAATTACCCGAACTTTTAGGCTAGCCCGTAACATGTACTTAGAAGGATTAGTAGCCGAATAGTAAAAAGCTTGCAGGTTCGAGTCCACCGTGCGTGCCAGTGTTAGTGGCCGCCGGAGTGGGACAGATGTAACGGATGCCAAATGTAACGGAGTTTTTTGAAATACGCACGAAAAGTTGGTACGCACATCTTGTAAAATCTATATAAAGCAATGTAAAGAGAATGGTCAAGAGAGACGTTTTTTTTTTGAATTGCCAGACTGGTCATCTGAATATGTGTGATAGCGTTATTTAACACTGTTGTGAAGTCTTGAGTACTGTTGGTGTTGAGTACGTTCTGCATCGTCTGCTCATACTGTAGTTCACCGTAATGAGTGTTTGAGCAACGGATTGTGTGTCTGATTACTATCGTCGTGTTGCGTTGTTGTGTGTTCTTCAGTTGTTTAAGTACTCTGAGTCAGTCTGAGTAGTGATATTACGGTGAGAGTTTGAATAGGTGACTTGAAGCGTTGTTGTAGTGTATCCTGTTTGTGTTACCTGATTCATTGCATTCGGTGTTATTATCTGTTAACTCCGAATACGAGGAAGAACTAGTACCTTCGGGTAACGTGAACCTTTTATCTGAAGATCACTGTAAAGTGTTGTGACGAATGAATCTGTCGGCTATAATGTTATCTCTGGTTGATTTACTACATACTGTTGAGTCTGTAGATCGGACTACTGCTCTATTCCAATAGCAGGTTAGTTTGAAGAAGTTCGGCACCCAGGACACAGAAATCGAGTATTGTCCAATTGATGTTAGTAACTGAGCTAAGACACGTATTAGTGCTTGTGTTGTTGTGACGAAGATTTGGGAAATAAGTATAGGGCCTTTGTCTAACAGACCCCTACCACTCCCAAGAACCCACGTTGGCCTGGTAACGACTTTTGGATAGTAAGAAACGTTCCAATCTAAGAGATACGTTTAATACATTAAACATTTAACGTTTAACAGTTCCAAACCTCACATATTTGGAGACAATGTAAGCTTTACGCACTTGGAAGCAAACCCTATCTTCCATGCAAGATCCAAACACATGGAGGTTGATTATCATTTCATTAGATAAAAGCTCATGGAAAAAGAGACTGACATATTTTTTGTTCCAATTGAAAAGCAAATAGCAGACACGATGACAAAGGCACTTGGTGGGAAAAAGCTTTGCAAGTTTAAGCCAATGGGAGGTATTCAACCTATTAGAGAATGAAGAATCAAGGATACATTAACTTGAGGGGGAGCTATTAGATCATCAAGCTTGCATTATGTTTGAGGATGATTAGCTCTACATAAAAATCATCATTTGAATTATGTCAAAGTTTCCCGTTGAAAAGTTCATCATTTAAGCTCATCTTTTGGTATTTCATAATAATCTTTTATGGACTTCTTACTTATATAAAAGCATAGATTTTTTAACACTTGTAAAAGGATAAAGAGAAAACTCAATTTCCAAAAAATTAAGATTGGTGAGATTTCCAATCAATCAATCAATCAATCAATCAATCAATCAAATCACCTAGATTCAAGTGGTTAGATTTGACTTTACCTTTCATAGGGAAAGTAGATTGTTCATCACAACAAATTCCAAGCTGCTTGAATTCTAATTAAAATCCTTGTGAAAGAAGTTGTGCAACACTTCAAGAGTCTATATAAAGAAGCTCAATCACTTTTATTTTACATTGAAGAAATATACATACACTTTTGGTCATCATTATGTTGCTCCTTCATTTCTTTGCACCATTATCTTCAACAACATTTATCTTGGAGAAGCTAAAACTCTCTCTAAAGATCTCCAAATTGGATTAGAGAGAATTTATTGGACATTTTATAGTGTCAAACTCAAGTGTAAAAGTTTTTGTGGCATTGGTTTTGGTGGATTTCAAAAATCTCCAATTTAAGGTCTGAGGATCGGTCTCTACATAACTGTAAAAAATCTAGGATACCGTAGTTCAGTGTTAAGCTTATTCTTGGAGCATACCTTGCTTATTATTTGTAATCTTATGCATTTTAGCTACGAAACTCTATGTATAGAATTTCTTCAAAAGGAAAATCTCCAATTGTAATTATGATGGATGCTCATAGCATTCGAAGTTGAGTGTTTCATTCCAAAATAGTAAGTTTTTTAAGCTAGTCAAAATGCCAACTTATCTGTTTTGGATCAACTATTTCTCACATATGTTCTAAATTATATATTGAATTTTATTGCATTAAGTGAAATCCCATAAGGTATATTAGACTCTCCAAAATTTCAAGGGTTGGTCCTCTGCTATGTGGCTAAACCAAACTTCATCACCTTGAACCTAACTTTTCAACCTTCATCAAACTTCTCCAAGTTTTCTCAGACAACCCATACAAGTTGTTCCTCCGTATGCCACTCCCAACAAAGTTTTTGTCCCTATCCATAATCTTAGCTCCTCTCTTACTAAAAGATACTTGATGACCTTGATCAGTTATAGAAGCTATTGAAACTAGATTTTGTTTCATTTGTGCACTATACAACACATTTAAAAGCTTTTTGACATCCCCATTAGACTTAATGAACAAAATTGTACCCTCACTCTATGTAGGACATCTTGCATTATTGCCTACCTTTACTGCGATAGATTCCTTTAGAAGCTATAAGGAATCATAAAGGTCTTTTCTACTTGTCATGTGATGAGGGGCACCACTATCCAACACCATGAGTCATCTTCTCCTAAATCTTCAGCCATTAACTCCTCTATCACAATAAATCACTCAATATCTATTTCTATAGTGTTTGCAAACTCCTTACCTTAGCCATCATGTGAATAACCATTCTTCTCTTCTGTCTTCTTGATGTGACAATCTTGGATTCTATTGCCTTTCTTCTTGCAATGGAAACACTTTCCCATGAACTTCTTTTTTTTGTTCTTCCTTTTTACTCCATCTTTTAGAGAGTCAGCCTTGCCTCCTTTGGCATTTGTAAAAAATGCAGCATGTCCTTTGTTGTTGCCATTCCATGCCTTGAATTGTAACTCCTCCTCCATGAGTAAGCCACGGAATTCTTTAAAAGTTAGTGGTTGAGGTCTGATTCGATTATTAAGAGTAGTTACATAACCATCAAAGTTTGGTGGATAGATTTGAAGACCATGTAGAGCTAGCTCCACAGTTGAATTTTGTACACCTGCTGCCACATTTGATCTTGTAGATTCTTTATTGGAGTGATAAACACCTCTATACACTCCCCATGAGCAAACCCTTCTCCCACTAGTTGATTCTCCAAGTTTTGATTCCATGTCTGATTATGAGTTTCATATTGAGTTCTCAATATGTTTCATGCTTCACATGCCTTGGTAGTATGCTAAATGAGAGTTAAAACACTATCTCTAGTACTTATAACTAGAGCAAAAGGTGCATTTGTGCTTCTAAATTTCTAGGCACGTAGAAGATCAAAATAAGGAGGAATCATTCCAGTAGGATTATTTGAATGAGGTGTTTCTTGGGGTTGGTGGACATATCCACAATGTTGGGATGATCGACATCATTGTTGCTCCTACTTGTGCTCCATCTATTCCTATTAATGAACCACCTTGATTCCCAATTGTAGATGATGAAGCACTACTTGATATCTTCTCTCTTTTGTCTTTGAAACCTCTACAACCTTTGCATTTTTTCTTTTGCACCACTTAGAGCCTCTTGAGCTTTAATACCGTGTAACATAATAATAGCAAAGTAGAATAGACCAACAAACATAGTTGAGAGAAAAATGTGGACAAAGATAGACATAGATTAAGACATAAAGAACTCAAATTCTCGAATTTCCAAGAGTAATGCAACCATAACGATGGTGCTATCAACCCATGTGCTCTCAATGTGGAGCTTAGATGGAAATCTAGATAGACTCTAGATGAAGGGCTTACTAGTGCAGAATGTTGTGTAAAATTCAAGATGGGCCATGCCTGGGGAGTCAATATAAATAAAGAAAGTTGGGGGATATAAAATAGTCAAAAAAATATATAATCTCACAATATCTCTAGGACTAGATGTCCTACCATCTCGTCCCTATGATCTCGGGGGATAGCCCCCCCGAAAACTACAAAAGGGGGCAAGCCCCCCTCTACATCTCCCCATTAAGCTTATATGGGAAACTGTGAGGTACCACAAGGCCTTTATTTCTACCTCAAATGGCAACGCAATTGCTAGAAAGTTTATGCCCTACCTAACCTAATGGCTAGGATCACAAATATCATCCATTACCATCAATGGTTACACATATAACTCATCTAAGGTGGAAGTTAGGGTTCCATAAATGTCGGGGTCTCACAATGGTTTCTCCTCATAATGGGGGCCTTACAACTTAGAGCACCATGGATCATTTGTGGTCACTTTAGGGTGCAGTATTGAGTACACCTAACAAGAAATGACCGAATTCCTTTTTCAAACTTTCAAATGAAGTTTTCATTAGCTATACCAAGTTATTTCATGAATTTAAGAGGACTACACTTAGAGCAATGTGCATAAGAAGTGAGGGGGATAATCCTAACTTTTCAAGAAGATGAAGACATAGTTAGAGCCACCTTGTTCTATTCATAACAAGATGTATACCTTGAATGACTATGAAACCTTGTAGGCATGCTTAGCATAGAGGTAACTTCATATTCCATTTGATAGATTGGACAATTAGATCATACACGCAGAGAAATGTCTTAGGGAACTTGACAAACTTTATTCAATGTAGAGTAATAATAGAAAGAGATCGATGTAGCCATAAAGTGTAAATGTAAATGAGAAATGATACAATTTAGAGAGTGGAGGACTTCTCTAGCTTCTAGGCAAGACATAAATTACTCAAAATGAATGTGATGATTAGCTCAGATCCCTCAACAAAAATGACTAGTTTATGTATACATGTTTGTTCATAATTCTTGATTGATTCCACCTAAAAGTGATCCAAAATTTTAGGACTTGATTTGAATTTTGAATTCAAATGAAGTCATTCTATTTGGCCCCCAATGTGTGGAGGATATTCTCTTCAAAAAATATCATTTATGTTTGAAAACAATAAACTTTGAGATTAACCTTTGAAGCTCATGAAATGTATGGTGCTATGAGTATGACATTAAGCCTCAATTATCAAGAGAAATCCTAATGCATAAGCCAAGCACTTAGGCATGCATCAGCACCAACCATACATGATAATGAAATCAAGTTTACCTTTATATCCTTGAAAGTCCATTTTGAGACCACAAATCATAGTGTCCTAGAATTTCTTACCCTTCCCTTGCATCAAGGACAATACATAATAGTGAGTCGTAACAAACGAGAACTATGTCATAAAAAGAGAACACCCTCGTCAAAAATCAAGCAAATTACATCTTATGTTTGAATACCCTTTATACGAGTATACACATATTTCAAAAATCAAGTGAAAACATGTGTTTTTTTGACATTTTTTTGTCATTTCTTCAAAAAAAGAGCTCAAAATGTGGCCAAAAATTCACTGAATTTAATATTCACATGTCCAAAATCTACATAAAAAATATAAAAGTGATAAAAATGCTTATTCAAAAATCAAACATTGAACATGTTTTCAATGGTGGATGTCGGATATTTATTCAAATTTGCTATAAAGCATGATTTTGTTAAGAAAACTACTTAGGAGCATTTATATAAGCACTAACAACGTTTGGATTTTCAGCTCAATTCACAACTTTCTTGATCTATGTCTACACCCCCATCATCTGATGCGCTTGATTCAGTCTGAGACTATTGAGAGCTCTCTTCTTCTTCTTCTTCTACATCCACAAAAGCTCTATCTTCATCCAAGTACATACTGAATTTTGTAGGATCATGCACAACATCTAGTCAGTTGCTAGTTCAAGCCATGCAAGTGCCCATAAATAGTGGAGGACATCAGTCTCATTTCTAAATTTGAGCCTTGAGAGAGTAATAGAGAGTTGGGAGCTAAAGAGCACAGAGCCTAGCAAACAAGTAGAGACAAGCGAATGGGGAAGAAGAGTGCTACCAAGAATCCTTAGAGGTACCCAATATTCTTGCCTCAAAATAGATTACATGCCTGGCATCGAGTTGTCTATCAAAGTTGATGCCTGGCATTGACCTGCACTACAAAATCGATGCTTAGCATTGACTTAGAGGTGCAAGTCGATGCCTGACATCGACTTGTAAGTGACTTGGCATTGTTTCCATGAGGTCTCTACCTATCAGCAAGTCAATGGCAGGCATCGACTTTGAGTTGCAAGTCGATGCCTGGCATGGTCGATGTTAGGCATCGACGAGGTGGAGGTCGATGCATGGCATCGACATTGTGCTACAAGTCAGTGCTTGGCATCGACTTTGCATTGCAAGTCGATGCTTCGCATCGATTTTATCTTGCAAGGCGATGCCCCGCATCAAGTTATATCACAAAGTCAATGTCAGGCATTGACTTGTAGCACAAAATCAATGCCAAGCATCGACTTGCACCTTAAAGTGGATGCTTGGCATCGACTTATACCTGATCAAAGACATTCGCAGAGAGAGAGAGAACCAACATTTCTGCCCATTTTACCTCATGGAGAACTTTCATCAGGTATCTTTGGTACTAAATAGAATGGTCGTGGAGTATTATATCCACTCCTAGTTGCAGCAGAAGAATGATAGGCCCTTCCTAGGACCAAACAGTTCACTACCATAGTCCACCAAAAATTGAATTTCTCTCTCGACCTAATCATTGAACTTATGAAAGTTTGCACATTAGAAATGGACTCTCTAAGCTTTCCAACAAGCCATAGATCATTCAATTAGGAGAATGTGACCTATACCAACCTCCTTGTACCAAAATCTATCCAAATAGATAGCTATCACTTATGTGTACCTCTTCACACACATATGCTAGGGAATATGCAGAGATAGACCAGGGAGCTTTCAAGCTAAATATACAAAAAGATAAGGAACAATTGATACTAAGGTTAAATTTTAAAGAAAGCTTACAACAAGAGCTTTAAGATGAGCTATCTTGTGCATGAAACGAACAATTACACAAAGAGATATAAGTGATACAAAATCTCAGTCAAAGTGAAAACTTCAGCAAGCAACAGGCTAGCTTAGCTAGGGGCTAGCTTAGACCGCGAGTATACACTCCCAACGAGAGCCTAAAAGTGCACAAATGAATCTTGAGGAGGCCATGAATTTCCTCCAGGCTATTACTTATATAATGCTCTAAAAGTTGGTGTAGAATTTGAATTCAAATCATGCATCAAAAACCCCCCACTTTTCTCAATCAATGTAGATGGAATCTTGAGCTAAAAAAGTCGTGGAAAAATGGTTGTAGACTTTACCAAAAAGTGAAATGATGTGGCACTGATGTCCAATCTTTTGCTAGTACCTTCTCTCTGATGAAGTGATAATGTATCTCTATGTGCTTGCTTCTTGCATGGATCATAGGGTTGCTTGCTAGATGAATGCTTGACATGTTATCTCCAAATAGAGGGAACTCTTTGACCTCCACATCCAAGTCTTTGAAGAGCTTCTTGAGCCACAAGGTAGTATAACCCTTGGTTGATAGTGTGCTTGATGTATCTAAGCACTCTCTTGGCTGCATGCATATGAACATCAGTTGGTGAATTTAGAAATTGAGAAAGAACTCCTATAACATAAGACAAGTCAGACCTTGTGATGGTAGCATAATTAAGGCTTCCAATTATGCTTCTATATGCTGAAATATATTCAAGAGGTCGGCCTTCACCTACACATAACTTAGTGTTTGGATCGACATGTTGTGTGAGTGGCTTACATCCACTCATACCATACTTATAAAGTACATCTAGCAAGTATTTCCTTTGAACAAGGTAAATACCATTTTCCACAAATAACTTCAATCCCAAGAAAGTATTTAAGAACTCCAAGATCTAAAATCTTGAATTCATTTCCAAGCTTGGCCTTGATCCATGTGATACGTACATCATCACTTCCTGTTATAATCAAGTCATCCACATATATGCATACATAGACAACTAGTCCTCCTTCCTTCTTGAGCTATAAGGAAGGATCTCCATAACTTGGCTTGCATCCACATCTACACAAATACTCCACAAACCTTTGATTCCATGCCCTAGGAGCTTTCTTTAAACCATATAATGCTTTTCTAAGTTTACAAAAAAAATCAGAATATTTTGGGTTCTCAAACCCTAATGGTTGAGTCGTGTAGACTGTCTCCTGCAAATCACCATTAAGAAAAGAATTCTTTACATCCAATTGATATATTGGCCACCTCCTAGATGTGGCAACCCCAATGATTGCCCTAATTGTGGTCATCTTTGCAACCGGGCTAAATGTTTCTTCATAATCATTCCCATAGGATTCATGAGCAAATCCTTTTGTCACAAGCCTTGCTTTGTACCCAACAATGGAACCATCAAAATTTCTCTTCACTTTATAGACCCCGTTGTTTCCAATTACCTTCATCCCTTCTTGTCTTGGAACAACACTCCATGTGTTGTTGTCTTCAAGGGCTTTGTACTCTTCTTCCATAGCTTATTGCCACTCCTTTGTGTCTTTGGCCTCTTCATAGGTTGAAGGTTCATGATCTTTGATAAACTTAGTCATGAAAGAATAATGCCTAGCAATATAAATATCATAAAAAAGCCTTGAGATTGGATGTTTTACCCTTGTTGACCTCCTTTGTGGCATAAAATGTGTGGTCACATCAGCGTTCAAAGGTTGAAAGACATGGAGAAGAAGCAATTGGTAAGAAGTTTACCACATTTTTCATTGCAAATGTTGCATGAGATGTGTGAAGCTTGTCAACTAGGCATCCCTTCAAGAAGAGTGGATATGTAGCACATGGTGTGTTAGAATGTGTGCACACAGATGTGTGGGGGCCAACGAAAGAGCCCTCTCTTGGAGGTAATAGGTACTTTGTAACCTTCATAGATGACTACTCAAGAAAATTATGGTTGTATTGGATAAAGCAAAAATCAGATGTGTTTGATGTATTCAAAAGATTCAAGGCACAAGTTGAAAAGGAGATAGGTTACTACATCAAAACCCTAAGGTCCGATGGAGGGGGAGAATACTTCTCCCATGATCTTTGTGATTTCTTGCAGGACCAAGGTATAAAGAGGAAAATCACTTGCAAGTATACTCCCCAACAAAATGGGGTGGCAGAGAGGAAGAATAGGTATATTGTTGAAATTTCTAGGAGTATGTTAAATGAAATGAATGTACCTTTAACATATTGGGCAGATGTTGTATCTACTGCTATGTACTTGATGAATAGGTGTCCCACATCAGGGGTACATGACATGACACCTGAGGAGGCATGGAGTGGAAGGAAATTAGACCTTTCACACATTAGAATCTTTGGTTGTGTATGCTACACACATGTGCCACAAGAGTTGAGAGGTAAGATGGATGCAAGGGCTAAAAGATGTATGTTTATTGGTTATGCTATGGAGAAAAAAGGTTATAGGTGTTACAATCCTAATACAAAGGAGTGTATCAAGAGATGTAGTTTTTTATGAACTCAAACCATCTTATGCTTCCAAAGTTCCATTGCAAGATGAAGATATTGAAGAGGCACAGAGAAGATATGAAGGTAGGTTTCAAGATAGCTTGGAAATCAGTGGTCCAAGCATACAAAGGAGTTCAAGAATGGATTTAGCCCATCAATCAATGAATAAAGGAAAGGCTTGAAGACTTTGAAGAACCTATGTTAGAAGGGGGAGCTACATCAAAAGGAGAAATCAAGGTACCAAGGCAAAGAAGGTTCATTCCACCAAAAGGAGGAGAAAATCTCCACATCTCCCATTTGTTGTATCTCATGCTCTATGTTGTCTCATGTCTCCACAAAGCCTCTTTGCTTGGGTGCTTGAAGATTGTTGAAGTACTCCTCTTTGTAAGACAATAGTTACGCAATATAACACAGGAGCAATAGCAGAGAAGATAACAGATATAGGAGAATCTCAACAATTTTCTACTAGCAGCAAGTACAAAGATGATGGCGTTGTCCACCCGTGCGCTCTCAAGGTAGAGCTTAAATGGTGATCTAGACAACTCTAGATAGGGAGATACAAGGTAGAGGTATGCTGGCTCAACTCGGTATCTTAGGAAGTGCAGAAGTCATGTATATATAGGATCATGGGTGGCACGCCATGGACGACTATACATGGGCGGTAGAGCGTGGGCGGCCACCGCCCGTGTAATTGCCATACACGGCTTAGACTGGTTGAACCGACCTAACAAATATAAATGATTTCTGACTCCGACAGGGAATATTCCATGGAATATTCCCTTTACCGTCGCGCCGGGGGCGCTGCCCCCGGACCCCCACCAGGGGGCCAGCGCCAGGGGGCCCGCTGGCCCCCTTGGACCCCCCAGCCGGGGCTGCTCACCGCTGCCCCGGACCCCACAAGTGGGGACCCTGGTAACTCCCTTTCCTTAAAATATCTTACATGGTCCAATATGACCTTCATCCAACATTCAAGTTGGGATTCCCATCAATTGGGTAATGCACGCTTGGCTTCTCCTCATAAAGGGGGCCTTACAAAATGTGCATACAATCATGAGGGGTAGACATTGATCATATACTAACACCCCCCCTCAATGTTTACCGATGATAAATCAAGTAGGTCTCGGTCCTATGCCCATCTGTTGAAGATGCTTGTTGAGCTGCTCTCTTCCAAGTGCTTTAGTGAATATGTCAGCACAATTTGCCTCTGTTGGGCAATATTCTAGCTCCACAATTTCATCTTCAATTAGCTCACGAATGTAATGGTATTCCCATCAATTGGGTAATGCACGCTTGGCTTCTCCTCATAAAGGGGGCCTTACAAAATGTGCATACAATCATGAGGGGTAGACATTGATCATATACTAACACTCTTTACCTGACATGTGGTCACTACAACACTATCTATATACCACACCTCATCATGTGGTTGACCTTCACTTTTATGCTTCATAGCTAACAAATGCTCATTTTTTAAATTTGTTGAGGAGTTAGCATAATTAGCTTGCCCTTTGTAATTGTTCCCACCTTGCTTTTGCCAACAATCTTTGGCATAGAGTCCTTGCTTCCCACAATTGAAGCATCCATTTGAGTTGGAGTAGCCTCGATCTCCATATCTTCCTCCTCTACTTCTTCCTCTTACTCTTCCTCTTGATGATTGACCTTCATCTTGGCTTGATTGACTCCCTTGATAGCTTTGGCTGCCTTGTTGGTAGTTTCTTCTACCTCTTCCTCTTGAAGCACCTCCATTGCCTTTGCCTCTTCCTCCTTTGCCTACATAGAAGAGTTGGTCTTGGCTGCCCTTTGACTTGTTGCCTCCATGGTTGAGCTCCTCAGTCACCATAAGAGAAGTAAGTTTCTCAATATCTAGTAGTGAATCCCTTATATACACAAACATTGTGAATGCCTTCCCTTTATCATCTTCTCTAAGCCCATTAAGTGTGCGGGCAACTACGTCATCATCATCTACAACACATCCTATTGAACCAAGCGCATCCGAGATCTCTTTTACTTTGAGTATGAAGTCATTAATGCTCTCATTTGATGACTTCCTAAGGTTGTTGAGCTTATTCTTGAGCTGAATTTTTTTAGCCTTTGTAGAGGTAGATTACAACCTTTCTAAACACTCCCAAACCTTCTTAGATGTATCTAGGTCTTGGATATGACCTATCATGGAGTTTCTTATGTGTTGAGAGAGAATGAAGATCACTCTCCTATCCCTTTCTTCCCATTCTCTAATGGTTCTCCTTTGATTCTCAATAGGTGAATGTGGATCTATGTATGGCTTCACCTCACTACCACTAACCAACCCCCAAAGACCCTTCTCATGAGGAAGTTAGAGATTCTAAACTTCCAAGGTTGGTAATCGCTCTTTTCAAGCTTCTCAATCTGAGTATTATGGTCTCCCATTGTTTATGGGACTATATGTGGATCCTAATCCCTCATTGGATTGTGATAGATGTGAGAAAGAATGATATTTTACCTTCCCACAAGAGGCTCCACTTTTCATGAACTTTTGATGATGATAGAAGCTCCCCCTTGCTTCAAATCCTGCTTCAAATCATGTTGGTATTTGCTTCAATCCTTGGCTCTCAAGCAACTTCAAGGCCTCCTCTTGATGTCTTCAATGCTCAATGATGAGCTCTGATACCACTGATGGAGTATATCCACTCCTAGTTGCAGCAGAAGAATGATAGGCCCTTCCTAGGACGAAACAGTTCACTACCACAGTCCACCAAAAACTGAATTTCTCTCTAGACTTGAGCATTGAATGAAATTATGCACAGTAAAAATCGACTCTCTAAGCTTTCCAACAAGCCATAGATCACTCAATTTGGAGAATGTGACCTATGTCGACCTCCTTGTACAAGAAAGACCAAAATCTACCCAAACCGATAGCTATCACTTATGTGTACCTCTTCACACACATGCTGAGGAATATACAAAGATAGACCACAGATCTTTCAAGATAAATATACACAAGGATAAGGAGCACTTGATACTAATGTTAAATTCAAAAGAAATCTTACAACAAGAGCTTTAAGATGAGGTATCTTGTGCATGAAATAGACAACTACACATAGAGATATAGGCGATACAAAATCTCAGTCAAAGTGAAAACTTCAGTAAGCAGGGGGCTAGCTTAAACCTGGAGTATACACTCCCAATAAGAGCCTAAAATTGCACAAATGAAGCTTGAGGAGGCCACGCCTTTCTTCCAAGCTATTACTTATATAATGCTCTAAAAGTTGGTGTAGAATTTGAATTCAAATTATGCCTCCAAAATCCCCCACTTTTCTCAATCAAGGTAGAAGGGATGCTGATCTAAAAAAGTCGTGGAAAAGTGATTTTAAACTTTACCAAAAAGTGAAATAATATGGCACTTGAGTTAAGCCTTGGTTCACGCACATTTGAGCTTGCACATTTCTAACAAACAGGATGAGGGAAGACAATGCTAAGAGAAAACTTGTTAAAAAAGGGCAGATATTCCACCTTCCCATTAATATTATCCACAGACCACCAATTGATCCAGTCACAGGGAGGAGATCCTTTGAGATAAGGTAGGCACATAATTTGCATGTGCAGCACCTAAAGAAAAAGATGAAGATCAATCCTTTTGCAACTGTAGTTCCTTTTCTCGTTATGCTTGATCCAAATGAAAGGAGCTCTGTAAAATATTTCAATGAGGCTTTTTTTGAGGATTACACATACTATGTGATTGGTGGATCACACTCTGTAGAGGCCCGTAGACAACTCGTGAAGGAGCACCCCACAACATTCTTCTTTATGTATGCACAATGCAAGATATATGTAGAACTTACTACTCAAGAAGCCAAGCTCTTGGCTTGGGACCCTAATAACGACAATGATTATATGAACAAAATGTCATCCATTGAGTGGATTTGCTTCTTCCACCATGAGTATGAAGATTCTCTAAAGAAAGATGTTGGTGCAAGTGTCAAGCCTCTGCACATGGCAAGGCATGAGAAGATCCTATGTGCATTAGTTGAAATCCCATGAAAACCATTGCTATGAATTCTTTAACCTTTACCATTTGTAAAAGTCTATTTGACTTAGAGGAACATTTGTAGCTACCACTAAACTCGTGGAGTTTGTTAGATAGAAAAGCTACGACTTCATTTGGAGATAATATCTCCTAGATTAGGGGAACACTTTTTAGTGAGAGCCAAAATTGAATTCAAATTCAAATTTGGAATATAACATCTATAAAAGATGAATGTAAAAGACTCGTGGTAGAGATCACTACAATCTGGAGTTTTGTTGATCACATTGTAAGGGAGTAAGGCTCACATCTATCTCTCTCTGTCTCTCTCTCTCTCTCTCTCTCTCTCTCTCCTCTCTCTCTCTCTCTCTCTCTCTCTCTCTCTCTCTCTATATATATATATATATATATATATATATATATATATATATATATATATATATATATATATATATATATATATATATATATATATATATATATATATATATATATATATATATATATATGTGTGTGTGTGTGTGTGTGTGTGTGTGTATGTATGTATATGTATATGTATATATATATATATATATATATATATATATATATATATATATATATATATATATATATATATATATATGTATATATACATATATACAAATATCAACACAGTCATGTTGTATTACTCATATCGCAATCAATTCTCCACCATTTTCAATGTTCTATAGCTTGTTGGAATCCACACTAACTTTTCTACATGGTGAAAAATTTTGATGAAATTCTATTTAGTGAATTCGGAGAAAAGTGCATCGAGGTGGTCACTGGTCAAACTTTACAGAGGTCCTAAAAATGGGGGGTAATGCTACACTTGCTAAATTGATTGATTTGTGTATAGTACATCATTTTAAGTGATCTCACTTGTAATCATTAGCTCATTAAGATAATTTGATATCTTCAAAAGGAATTTTTCCAATTCCTACTATACTCGAAGCACTGAGCTTAACAAGCAGCAAGTGTGTGAATAGAAATAGACGGTTCTCATTGATTCTTGAATTTGGAAGTAGTTTGTTTTGTATCAAACATTACTTGCATCATTTCCAAAGTACATAGGCACTTGTTTAGTGTCATTGGAAAGCTAAACAACTCTGAAGCTAAAGAGGGCTGGTACAAAGCAAGGATTAGCAGTACCAACTCATTTTCCTATAGTGGTATTAGAGCAAAGCTAAGGTAAAATGGGAGATGGTTTTCCTTCTTTCATTGATAAATTGGACAGGAACAACTACCAAGCATGGTCCTTGAGGATGAAGACATACTTGCAAGGAAGGATTCTCTATGGATACATCTCACGAGATGAGGAGATGCCCATTTTCAAAAGCTAAGGACAACCTACAAGAGAGGAGCATAAAAGACTCAATTCATGGTGTGCCAAAGATGCATTAGCAAGGTCATACTTACTTAAGTTTATCTCTTATTTTCTTCTTCCACATATTAGGAACTGTAAGACATCCCAAGAGACTTGGGGAACATTGTCTTCATATTTCTCTTCCAACACAAGGGCTAGGAAGAACCAATTGTGGATTGAGTTTACCACTCAAAGAAAGCAACCCAAGCAAGGCATCTCAAAGTATGTGACCAAAGTCAAGGATGTACTTGATCAATTGGCAAGCATAGGAGAAGAGATTGAAGAGGAGCAAATTGTGAGGCAAGTAATCAATGGCATTAAGGTAGATGACAAATGGGAGAGCTTCACAACTGCCTTGGACTTGTACATGGACATGTAGATTCCAGATCTTACCACACTCATGGGGAAAATCTTCACCCATGAAGCCAAGCTCAATAGGAATGGAGATTCATCAAGAGGTAATAGCTCTTCTGCTCTATACACAGATAAAGGCAAGACTAAAGAAAAAGGAAAAAGCAAGAACAGTGAGGATGAAGGTACAACCTCTCAAGCCAACTATGCAGGGAGAGGTAGAAACTCAAGAGGTAGGGACAGAGGAGGTAAGCAAAGTAGGGGGAGACCTTATAACTCCTCACCATGTAATATTTGTGGATTGTCAAATCATACCACAGATGAGTGTTACAGGAACTTCAAGAATCAGAGAGGTAGAGGATTTCAAAGAGGTGGATATACACAATCAAGAGGAAGATTCAAACATCATCAAGGGTACAATAACAACTACAACAACAACTACAATAACAACTACCAAGGAGGTTACAAAGCAAGGAAAGACTACAAAAACTATACAGAGGAGCAAGAGGATTCTCTTATGATTATGAATATGAATTCAAAGCCAGGTATAAATGATGATCATCTCTTCTACATTGACTCAGGATGCTCAAACCATGTGGCGGACAATGTAGCTATTCTCTCTGACCTTGAGGAACCAAAGGGTAAGCATCAAGTACAAACAGGTGATGACACCAAGCACTCAGTGATCAAGGTAGGAAATGTTAAAACCTATGATGGAAATAAAAATATGTTGAACAGGGTTCTATATGTACCTACAATTACCAAGAATTTGATGAGTGTTGGACAAATTAAGGAAAAGGGTTTGCAGGTTAGGTTCAACAAATATGGAGCATTTGTGGAGGATCCCCAACATGGATTCAAGATAATTTCCAAAGGAGAAAAGGCAGGTACATTATTTACTTTTGAACTTGAAGATACAAGGAATATTGCACTTTATAGCTACAAAGATCGAACATTGTCAAAACTTGAAATTTGGAATAAGAGATTAGGGCATGTTGGTGAGAGAAATTTAAAACAAATATGTAGATATCAATGTGTGCTTGGAATACCTAATGTATCCAAGCAACACATGATCCATAGATGTGGTGCTTGTTAGTTTTGAAAATCTCACAGGTTACCCTTCTCAAAGAAAGGTTACATGTGTGAAGATTACCTAGAGCTTGTCCATATAGATGTATGGTGACCAAGCAAGGATCCCTCAATTTATGGATAAAGCTATTATGTATCTTTCATTGATTATTTCAATAGGTGGACTATCTTATATTTTATGAAGCACAAAGATGAAGTGTTCAGTTGCTTTAAAAGGTATCTTGCACTTGTCGAGAACCAAACATGAAGAATTCTAAAGAGACTAAGGTCAGATGGAGGAAGTGAGTACTTCTCAAATGATTTTGATGCATTCTTTCACGATAGAGGAATCAAGAGAGAAATTTCAACAAGATATACCCTTGAGCAAAATGGGGTAGCAGAGATGAGAAACAGACCAATTGTTGAAACAACTATATCAATGCTAAATGAGAAAAAATTACCTAATTATTTGTGGGCAGAAAGTGTATCTACTACCACTTATCTTATAAACAAGTTTTCGTCCAAATCTCTTGCTGGGATGACCCCATAGGAAGCATGGCATGTTAGAAGACCTTCACTTGATCATTGGAGGATCTTTGGATGTGTTGCTTATGTGCAAATCCCTTCTCAAATCAGAGGTAAGCTAGACCCTAAGGCGGAGAAGTGCATCTTCATAGGGTATGACTTGAATTAGAAAGGATACAAGTTCTACAATCCTTCCAACAAAGGATTTATGGTTAGTAGAGATGTTGTCTTTGATGAGAATGACTCTTGGTTTGAAAGTGAAAGAATGCTGGAGAGTAAAGCTACCTTATGACTTGGAAGAGGAATTTCCAAGACTCACCAAGGAGGAGCCAAACCAAATTGAAGAAATCAAATTAAATGATGAAGACATCATCAACCTAGAGGAATTCAAGGCATGGAAGTCCAAAGGCAAAGTAAAAATGAAGAAGTTGGAGGCTATACCTAAATCATCCAACCAAGCAATCAGAAGATCACAAAGAGAGAGCAAGAAGCCAACCAGATATGGGTATGACACTTCTTTAGTTACTAAGCACTTTATTTATCTTGCAAAAGACTTGTCATTTGAAGACCCATCATCATATGAAGAGGCAAAGACAAAGGCAAAATGGAAGGAAGCTATGGATGAGGAGATTGAAGCACTCAAGGAGAATGATACACAGGAGCTAGTGCCAAAGAAAGAGTCTATGAAGGTAATTGGTTCTAGATGGATCTATAAGATCAAGAGGAATTCTGATGGATCAATAAGCAGGTACAAAGCTAGACTTGTGGCTAAGGGTTTTGCACAACCATCAGGGTATTGGTAAGTGTGGATGCATCAAAGAATTGGAACATTGTTGGAGCAAGACAATCAACAATTGTGATTATATAAAGCCTAGAAGTGAAGAAATGAAGAAAAGATTGAAGTCCAACTTCATGGAGTAAAGAGAAGAATCAAATAGTAAAGTTCTTTAAAACATATGTACATTAGCTTTGTAAATACTTCAATATACTTGACGTAATGACGAATCAATACTCATATGTATATACAGATACATGTAGATGGTCGTACAAGATGGATAAGATGAAGCATAGATGAATAGATGATGTGTATTGGATGTATCGTCCATCAGATGTATGAAGAGTTGAATAGAAAGAATGTTCATAGAATTGTGCATTGATCTTTCCTCTAGTTCTCCTTCTGTGTTTGATTTTATCATAAATCCTTTTGTACACATCTAAGTCCATAGTTAATCTATCTATGGTTAAAGTTTGAGAGTCCAATTGCAAACAGGCTGAGAGAATTGTGTGTAGGAACATCTATGTGTGAGAAAGTGTTGAGTGTCTTCTGAAACAGGTGCAGATTCGATGGTCAAAGAAATGATCAGTTCTCAGTGCACAGTGTAAAGTTTTACAGAAATGAGGAGTCAAAATCTAAGTTGGAAGGTAAGCCATCTATGGCTAAAAGCATTTGCCTAAACGGGTTCTAGTTTGGGAGAACTATGTGTTAGAAGTTGCAGGTGTCAAAGTCGATTCTACAGGAAGGTAGTTTCAGACATAGATGAATTGTTTGAAGCATTTCTCATAATCTACTAAAGCTTATGTTCTAACTTGGACGAGGTGTGCATACTCTAGGCAACTCATTCTACAAAGTTTCACAAGAAACTTTACACAAATGGTTAATCAATGGGTGATTAATGTGCAGTAGACTTTTCTGTGAAATGACTTTCTTCATAGTTAGCTAATTTCTTGATAGTTTGGTGATTGTCTTCCAAAATTGATTGAAGTCTAAAGTTATTCTTGATATAGAGCTGGTCTAACATCAAGAATAGCTTGTTCTTTTGGAGATTAACACTCTCCATCAGTGGTATCAAAGCAAGAAGTATCAAAATTGAGGAAAGGAAGACCCCGACTGCTACAGATATACAAATTTCACATCTTGAAGGTTCAAAAGGATAAAGTGTGGAAGAAAGATTGAAGGAAGACACATAAAGGTTATCAAAAGGATCATAAGAAGCAACATTCAAAGCTAAGGTACATTCATTCCTTATAAGGATTAAAGATTTGATAGTACATGTGAAGAAAGGATGGGAGATAGTCTCCAAATTGAGAAGTTGGATAGAGAGAACTATCCAGCTTGGTCTATGAGAATGGAAGCTCATCTTATGAACAAAGATGTGATGGGATACATCACAGGAGAGGAAGAAAAGCCAGAGTTCAAAGATCCTAGTGTTCCAACTAGGGAGGAGCTTGCAGATATAAAGGTTTGGATGAAGAAGGATGCTCAAGCAAGGAGCATAATCTACATGGCAGTGAATGATTATTTGCTTCCTCATATCAGAGGACTTGAAAGTGCAAGTGACATTTGGAATGCTTTGGAAGAGCATTTCCAGAATACAACCAAATCAAGGAAAGCTTCATTATGGGCAGAGTTTACTACCTTCAAGAAGAAGGCTTCACAATCAATATCTAGTTATGTGACAAAGATGAAAGACATTGTTGATTCTTTAGGTGCAGTTGATGAATATATTGAAGAAGATAAGTTGCTAAGACAAATTCTCAGAGGACTAAGAGGAGATGAGAAGTGGAAGCCTTTTATTTTGTCTACAGAACTTTCATTAGATCATTTCACTCCTAATTTGAATCAATTGTTAGGACATATGCTAACTTTTGAGAATGATATCAAAGGAGATGTTGATAAGAGTGCAGTTCATGCAATGTATTCTAAAGACAAGAAGAAAGCTAGCAAAGGAAAACAAAAATCAGTTGAAGATGAAGGTACTCCAAGTCAAGTAAACTTCCTAAGAGGAAGAGGTAGTGGCACAAGTAGAGGAAGAGGCAGAAATAACAAAGATATTGTCAGAGCTTGTTGGATATGTGGTAAGACCAATCACCTATCTCATGATTGTTGGCATAATAATCAAAGCAATGGTAATTTTAATTAGAACTTTAATCAAAGAGGAAGAGGTGGCAGATATTAGAGAGGAAACTTCAGAGGTAGAGGTGGTAGGAATTCTTTTGGAAGAGGTGGAGGAAGAAACTTCCAAAATCAATCCTATAATAACACCTACTACAATTATGCATCAGATCAGAAAGAAGATTCGACTCTTATTATGAATGCAACATGTGAAGCCTCACATGAAGACATGAGAGTATTTCATATTGATTTAGGATGTAGCAATCATCTGAGTGGAAATATTTCTTTGATGACTGATTTAGATCATAAGGCAATCAATCACACAGTTCAAACAGGTGACACTACAAAGCACAAAGTAAAGTCAATTGGTTCAATTAAAGCCAAAGATGGAAGTACTATCTTGAGTAAGGTTCTATATGTTCCTACAATTCCAAAGAACTTGATCAGTGTAGGACAAATTGTGGAAAAAGGATATGAGGTAACATTGACTAATGATGGAGTTTATGTTGAAGACCCTAGTCAAGGGTATAAACAAATTGTTACAGGAAAGAAGGAAGGAAGACTCTTCACATTAAAGATACAAGGTAATGTTGGACATGCTATGTTTACATATGGAGAGCAAAAGGTGTCTGAATTGGATCTTTGGCATAAAAGACTTGGACATTTTAATGAAAGAGGTATCAAAGAAATGGTTAACAATGGTTCAGTGCTTGGATTGCCTAATGTTGCAGGTCAACACATGACATACAGATGTGAAGCATGTCAATTAGGTAAGGCTCATAAGCAATCATATAATACGCACGGTTTTATGTATTCAAAAAGACTTGAATTGGTACATACAGATGTGTGGGGTCCTTCAAAGGAATTTAGTATAAATGGTTCAAGATATTACGTCATATATGTTGATGATGCTACCAGATGGATTACAATCTATGTTGATCAAAGTGTTTAATATATTCAAACACCATCATGCATATGCAGAAAGAATTACAGGTCAAAAGTTGAAGAGACTAAGGTCAGATGGAGGGGGAGAGTATTTCTCTAATCAGTTCAGTGATTATTTGTGGAATGCAGGTATAAAGAGAGAGGTTACTTGCAAGTACTCTCCTCAACAAAATGGGGTAGTAGAAAGAAGAAACAGAACTCTTGTTGAGTTTGCAAGGTCAATGATGAAGGAGAAAAATTGCCCTAATTATTTGTGGGCTGAGGCTGTGAACACAGCCACATATTTGGTAAATAGGTTACCATGTAAAGACTTGCAGGGTATGACACCATATGAGGCTTGGTGGGGTAAGAGACCTACCTTGGATCATTGTAAAATATTTGGATGTTTGGCATATGCATATGTGCCATCACAATTGAGGCATAAATTGGAAGCTAAAGCAGAGAAGTATGTTTTCATTGATTATGATGACAAGCAGATGGGTTATAGGTTGTGGAGTCCATCCACAAAGCAATTCCTTGTGTCTAAGGATGTTACATTTGATGAACAAGGTACTTGGTATGTAGGTACACTTAATGTTCATGCAGATGTTGAAGAAGTTGTGAATCAAAAGAAAGGTAAATCAAAGGTTCAGATATTTGATGAAGATGAGAACAATGAAGTACAGGTTGAAGTTGAAGAAGTGCCAAGGTTTGATCCAGAATGTGATGAACCAGAAACTTCAAGAAGTGGAGAAGTCAGAAGGTCATCTAGGCACAAATGGCAGCCTACAAGGTATAGCTATGATACTTCATTCTTGACTACTAAAGATTATGCTTACATGTTAAAAGCAGATGAAGATCCATCCACATATGATGAAGCCAAAGGAAAGAAGAATTGGGAAAAAGCTATGCAAGAGGAGTATGATGCATTGATGGAAAATGAGACTTGGGATTTGGTTCCTAAACTAAATAGTCAGAAGATCATTGGATGTAAATGGGTCTACAAAACAAAAAGGTTTGCAGATGGAAGTATATCTAGGTACAAAGCCAGGCTTGTTGTAAAAGGATATGCACAGACATATGGTGTGGACTATGATGAAACTTATAGTCCTGTTGCAAAAATTACAACCATAAGGACTCTGATAGCAATTGCTGCTTGCAAAGGTTGGAAATTATCTCCATTAGATGTGAAGAATGCATTTTTGAATGGTTTTATTTCAGATGAAGTTTACATGGAACAACCAGATGGTTTCAAAGATCAAGTGTATCCAAATTATGTGTGTAAGCTCAAGAGAGCTTTGTATGGGTTGAAGTAGGCCCCAAGGGCATGGAATTATAGGCTTGTAAAGTTCTTAAAGGAACTTGGAATTCAAGCTTCAAAGGCAGATAGTAGCTTGTTAGTCAAAGCAAGTGAGGATGGATTTATCTATGTTTGTATTTATGTTGATGACATAATACTTACAGGAACAGATGACAAAGGTATACACATGATTAAGAAGTAAATGGAGAAAGAATTCAAAATCAATGATTTGGGAAATTTGTCATTCTTTTTGGGAATGGAGATTTCATATACTCAGCATGGAGTATATGTAACTCAAGGAGGAAGATTGCAGGATAGCACCAACTCCAATGGAAGTGAATCATAGATTGACTAGATATGGAGGAGAGGAATTCAAAGATATGAAGCTCTATCAGAGTTTGGTGGGTAGCTTGATTTATGCTACATTAACAAGACCTGACTTATCATATGCAGTTGGAGTTCTATCTCAATTCATGCATTGTCCTAGAAAGGAACATTGGATTGCAGGACAAAGAGTACTTAGGTACATCAAGGGCACACTTAAAGAAGGATTGTACTATGGATTTACTTCAGATACAAGAGTCAAAATATATAGTGATGCAGATTGGGCAGGTAATTCTGATGATAGAAGATCAACACATGGATACTTGTGTTATGTGGGAGATAAGTTAATTTCATGGTGCTCCAAGAAGCAACATACAGCTGGTTTATCATCTACAGAAGCAAAATACAAAGGTATGGTAGAAGCTGCAAAGGAAGTAATATGGTTAAAGACTCTTATGAAGAGTTTTGATATTGTTCAAAGTACTCCTATCATTTGTGGAGACAATATGAGTTCTTTATATTTGGGAGCAAATCCTGTATTTCATGCTAGAACTAAACATATTGAGATTTAGTATCATTTTCTGAGAGAGAAGGTTGTTGATAAAGAAATAGAAGTTATGCATACTCCTACAAAGGATGAACTTGCAGATATGATGACAAAAAGCTTGGATGGACCAAAGTTGCAGAGGTTTAAAGATATGGGAGGGATAAAGAAGATGTAGGTAATCACAAATGATGATTGAGGGGGAGCTGTTGGAGCAGGACAATCAACAATTGGTGATTATATAAAGCCTAGAAGTGAAGAAATGAAGAAAAGATTGAAGTCCAACTTCATGGAGTAAAGAGAAGAATCAGATAGTAAAGTTCTTTAAAACATATGTACATTAGCTTTGTAAATACTTCAATATACTTGAAGTAATGACGAATCAATACACATGTATATATAGATATGTGTAGATGGTCGTAAGAGATGGATGAGATGAAGCATATATGAATAGATTATGTGTATTGGATGTATCATCCATCAGATGTATGAAGAGTTGAATAGAAAGAATGTTCAGAGAATTACGCATCGATCTTTCCTCTAGTTCTCCTTCTGTGTTCGATTTTATCAGAAATCCTTTTGTACACATCTAAGTCCATAGTTAATCTATCTATGCTTAAAGTTTGAGAGTCCAATTACAAACAGGCTGAGAGAATTGTGTGTAGGAACATCTATGTGTGAGAAAGTGCTAAGTGTCTTCTGAAATAGGCACAGATTCGATGGTCAAAGAAATGATCAGTTCTCAGTGCACAGTGTAAAGTTTTACAAAAATGAGGAGTAAAAATCTAAGTTGGAAGGTAAGATCTATGGCTAAAAGCATTCGCTTAAACGGGTTCTAGTTTGGGAGAACTATGTGTTAGAAGTTGGAGGTGTCAAAGTCGATTCTATAGGAAGGTAGTTTCAGACATAGGTGAATTGTTTGAAGCATTTCTCATAATCTACTGAAGCTTTTGAAGTGTTTTAACTTGGAGGAGGTGCGCATACTCTAGGAGACACATTCTACAGAGTTTCATAAGAAACTTTACACAAATGGTTAATCAATGAGTGATTAATGTGCAGCAAACTTTTCTGTGAAATGACTTTCTTCACAGTTAGCTAATTTCTTGATAGTTTGGTGATTGTCTTCCAAAATTGATTGAAGTGTGAAGTTATTGTTGATATAGAGGTGGTCTAAAAGTGAGCACTAAGTGCTGGAGTTGTGATAAGCAAGCCCCTTACTTAAGCTAGCCCCTTGCTTGCTTGTTTGTTTTCTTTTAGTAGGCATATCTATGTGTGTGCGTAGGCAGTGTTGCAACTCTCTACCCCTGAGTTGTTTAGCATTGGTTCTCCCTCATATTGTATCCATTTGATGTAATTCTTGTCTCATTGGATAGCTATTAAAGTCTATTTTATGCTCACAAATTCTCTGGAGCATTCTTTGAGTAGTCTGGGAGCAACATTCATTTTAGTGAAGTTGTGTGATTGATATATCTCTCTGTGTGTAGGCTCTGTTGGAAATATTTTGATCTCTATTGTAAGGGCTGGTTCTCCTTCTCTAATTATCCATTTTCTATGATTTTGGTGTCATTGGGTAGCTATTAAAGTGCTCTAAAGTTGACGCAAGTTTGAGATTCATTCGCTATATAATCTCTGACAAAAGCTTGTTGGAGTGAAGTGAGCTCTCTGCTTGACTAGCAGTTGTGAGCATTCAACTAGCTCATGTTGTAGACATTGTTTCTCTTTGTGTAAGCATCCATTTGAAGTGAAATTTGATTTGTTGGAAATTCCTTGGTGTCTACTACAGGTCTACAAAAGCTCACGGGAGTTGTCTGCATAAGCTGAGTAAGAGCATTTTTGGTGTGCAGAGGTCAAAGAAGGATACGTGTGGAGGTCATTTGCGCTTCGCCATTGCTTAGGGGTTTAGATACTTCCCCCATCAGTGGTATCAGAGAATTTTGGCATCTTGGAGGTATCACATACAAGCAAAAAGACCTCTTGGAGTTGGTGGTTGAAGATTTGCATCAACAAAAGCTTCTTGGAGGTAGCTCACATCAAGGGGGAGCTTTTCTACTCAAAGTTTCAAGAGCACAAGGTGTCCATCTAAGGAAAGCTTTGGATTGAGGTAACCTCAGAGCCTCATTTTCATTTTACCCACATTGGAGCATTAGCCAAGGGCTAGGTCAAGTATCAAAGACTAGATATGGGAGACTTCAACACTCAAATTGAAAAGCTAGACAAAGGGAACTATCAACCATGGAGATTTAGGGTCTCCAACTATCTTATGGGCAAGGGCCTTTGGGGGTTGATTAGTGGAAGTGAACCAAGACCTAGGTTGGATGAGAATCCAACCAATGACCAGAGAAGGGCCTTTAGGGAATGGAATGAAAGAGACAAGAGGGTTATCTTTATTCTTTCCCAACACATTAGCAATAGCATGATCGGCCATATCCAAGACTTGGATTCAAGCATGAAGGTACGGGAGACACTTGAAAGGATTTATTCAACAAGCACCAAAGCAAGGAAGATCCAACTCAAGAATGAGCTCAACAACCTTAGGAAGAGCTCAGGGAGTAGCATAAAGGACTACATACTTAAGGTCAAGGAGTTATCAGATGCATTGGGATCCTTTGGAAGCCACGTAGACGATGACGATCTTGTGGCTTATACTCTCAATGGTTTGAGAGATGATGAGAAGTGGAAACCCTTTACCACTTTAGTTTATGTAAGGGATAATCTTCCCGCTTTTGAGCAATTGGTTGCTCTCATGGTCACCGAAGAAATGAACATAGGTGGAAGTTCAACTAAAAGCAAGGATGCACAAGTTTTCTATGCAGGTAATCAAAGGGGCAAAGGAAGACGAGGACAAGGAAGGGGCAAAGGAAGGTTTGGAGGAAGGCAAGGCCACTCAAGCAATCAAGGACATGACCAAGGCACCTCATCACAAAGAGGGAGAGTAAGAACAAGAGGAAAAGGAGGACGACATCAACAAAACAAGAATCAAGATGGCGAAGGATGTTACATATGTTGCAAGTTTGGCCACTATGCTAGAGATTGCTACCAGGGAGGAAACCAAAAGAGCTATAATCAAGGTTCTTCATACAAAGGCCAAGGTAATTATGCTTCTACAAGTTCAGAAAATGACAATCTCTTGATGATGCACATGAATGGGAATTCAAGCAAAGTAGATAACACTTGGTATATTGATAGTGGATGTAGCAACCATATGAGTTGCAATGCTTCTTGGTTTACTAATCTACATGTTCCCAAAGGTAAAGGACATGTAGAAACAGGTGATGATACAGCCCATGAGATCTCCCATGTTGGAGATGTAGCTTTGGATGACAAGGAGGAAGCAAGATGTCTCAAGGATGTCTTGCATGTACCTACTATCACAAAGAACTTGGTGTCCGTTGGGCAAATGGTTGAAAGAGGCTATCAAGTAAGGTTCAACAAAGGTGGATGCTTTGTGGAGAACCCTAAGCAAGGTTACAAGGTCATAGCAAGAGGAAAGAAGCAAGGGATACTCTTCACTTTGGAGGTAAATTCTCATTCCACTCAACATGTCTACTTCACATATGTAAACAAGAGGATTTCGGAGTTGGACTTGTGGCACAAGAGGATAGGTCACATCAACATACAAAGAATGAAGGAAATGCAATTCAAGAGGCTGGTTGAAGGTCTTCCCAACTTCCAAGGACAAGGTATGAAGCATTTATGTGAATCTTGTCAACTAGGGAAGCAAGCGAGACTTCCATTCAAGAAGAGTGGCTACATAAGCCAACATCCATTGGAGTTGATACATACAGATGTGTGGGGGTCAACCAAAGAGCAATCCATTGGAGGTAACAAGTACTTTGTCACTTTTATAGATGATTGCACAAGGATGGTTTGGGTTTATTTCATCAAAAACAAATCAGATGTGTTTACATGTTTCAAAGCATTCAAGGCAACGATAGAAAAGGAAACAGGTACATATATCAAGAAGCTAAGGTCCGATGGAGGGGGAGAATATTTCTCCAATGAGTTGTCTAATTTTTTAATGGATCAAGGCATCAAGAGGCAAGTAACATGCAAGTACACACCCCAACAAAATGGAGTAGCAGAGAGAAAGAATAGATACATTGTCGAGATCGCTAGAGCAATGCTTAATGAGATGAATGTACCTAACATGTTTTGGAGTGATGCAGCAAATACCACCGTGTATCTAATGAATAGGGCTCCTACCTCAAGGATCCATGGCTTGACACCATATCAAGCCTATTATGGTAAGAAACCTTATCTTTCCCACTTGAAGGTATTTGGATGTACTTGTTATGTACATGTGCCAAGTGAATTGAGGCACAAGCTACAACCGAAGGCAGAAAAGTGTGTGTTTCTAGGATATTCAAATGATCATAAAGGTTACAGGTGCTTCAACCCAAACACAAAGGACTTGAGGATATCAAGGGATGTAGCATTTGATGAGCTACTCCCTTGTTATAAGAAGTATGATTGTATGTAGGACTATGAAGAAGAAAAGCATGGACATGATGAAGAACAAATCGACCTAGAGCTAAGCGGCCCAAGGTGTTCGATCAATGAAGATAGTTCAAGCATGAACTCACCATGGAGGGGGAGATCTTCATCAAGCTATGAAGCACAATCAATCAACAAAGGCAAAGCAACATTGGTGGATAGAGTTAAGTATCGAACTCAAAGGTTTACTTATGATTCATACATGGCAACGCATTATGCATATATGAACAAAGTAGTAGAAGATCATGAGCCCGATTGCTATGAAGATGCAAGCAGGTACACCGAATGGAAAGAGGCAATGCAAGACGAGATTGATGCACTTGAGGAAAATCAAACATGGACTCTAGTGCCCAAGAAGGAGAACATGAAGGTAAGAGGTAATAAGTGGGTGTATAAAGTAAAGAGGAATTCAGATGGATCTATTTCTAGGTTCAAAGCAAGATTGTTGGACAAGGGTTTTGCACAAACCTATGGAGTGGACTTTGAAGAGACATTCAGCCCCGTGGCAAAGATGAGCACCATTAGGACACTCATTGCAATGGCTGCTAGCTAAGGATGGAAGCTTTTCCAATTGGATATCAAGAATGCCTTTCTCAATGGAGACTTGGAAGAAGAGGTATACATGGAGCAACCACTAGATTTTGTTCATAAAGAGTTTCCACATCATGTTTGTAGGTTGAAGAAGGCACTTTATGGCCTAAAGCAAGCTCCAAGGGCTTGGAACCAAAGATTGGTGGACTATTTGATCAAATGTGGTTACAATCAATGCAAGACGGATCCATCTCTCTTCATCAAACAAAAAGGAGAACTTGTAGTCTACATGTGTGTGTATGTAGATGATCTTATCATTACAGGTAATGATAAAAAGGGCATTGAGGAGATCAAGGCAAAACTTGGAAAGGAGTTTAGGATATATGATCTTGGAGATCTTAGGTATTTTCTTGGCATTGAAGTTGTATACAAAGAAGAAGGTACTATGCTCATACAAAGGAAGTATATTCTAGACCTACTTGAGAGGTTTGGGATGCTACATTGCAAGCCTATTTCAAATCCCATGGAAGTTAATGTAAAGCTAAGCTCCATTGATGGAGAGCCATTAGAGGATGTAACTTTGTATCGATCTATTGTAGGCTCTTTCAATTATGCCACAATAACTAGGCCTGACATAGCATATGGAGTTGGAGTGTTATCACAATTTATGCATAGTCCAAGGACTACACACTTGCAAGCTGCAAGAAGAATGTTACGATATCTCAAGGCCACTATAAATGAAGGATTGTTCTATTCATTTGATGATGATATGCAGGTCAAAGCTTATTTTGATGCGGATTGGGCTTGTTCCAAGGAGAATAGAAGAAGTACAAGTGGTTACCTAGTCATGCTAGGTAGCAAGATCATCTCATGGATTTCAAAGAAGCAACCCACAGTGGCATTATCTTCCACCGAGGCTGAGTATAGAGCTTTGGCTCAAGTCACATGTGAGCTAATGTGGATTAAGAAGTTATTTATGGAGCTTAATTTGCAAGTTGACACACATCCAATTTTTTGTGACAACATGAGTAGCATTCATCTAGCATCGAATCCTATCTATCATGCTAGAACCAAGCATATTGAAGTGCACTATCACTTCATAAGGGAAAAGGTGATATCTAAGGAAGTTTCAGTACATCATATTGGTACCAAGGACCAAGTTTCCAACATGTTTACAAAGGATTTGTATGGGATGAAGATTTCAAAATTCAAGAAATGCATCAACATAAAGGAGCTTGGATGAGGACGAAGAATTGAAGCTTGAGGGGGAGTGTTAAAAGTCAAGCTTCAAGCTACACATTCGTGGGGAATCTTTTATGGAAATATGGAGCAATCAAAGGAAGCCAAAAGCCACGAGATTCCATCAAGAAAAGTCACCCAACCACTCCCCAAGTCATCTCAATTAAGTCCTCCAAGTTAGGAGGCTGATTTGGAAAGGTAGTTCCTAGATTTTAGGGGTAGACTTCTCACTATAAATGGAGCATGTATCGCGACTTCTTTTGGGCCATATTCTTGGAGTTTTAGCTCATGTAAAGTGAGCACTAAGTGCTGGAGTTGTGATAAGCAAGCCCCTTGCTTAAGCTAGCCCCTTGCTTGCTTGTTTGTTTTCTTTTAGTAGGCATATCTATGTGTGTGCATAGGTAGTGTTGCAACTCTCTACCCTTGAGTTGTTAGCATTGGTTCTCCCTCATATTGTATCCATTTGATGTAATTCTTGTCTCATTTGATAGCTATTAAATTCTATTTTATGTTCATAAATTTGCTAGAGCATTCTCTGAGAAGTCTGGGAGAAACATTCATTTTAATGCAGTTGTGTGATTGATATCTCTCTCTGTGTGTAGGCTCTGTTGGAAATATTTTGCTCTTTGTTGTAAGGGCTGGTTCTCCTTCTCTATTGATACATTTGCTATGAGTTTGGTGTCATTGGGTAGCTATTAGAGTGCTCTAAATTGGACTCAAGTGTGAGATTCATTCTCTATATAATCTCTGAGAAAAGCTTGCTGGAGTGAAGTGAGGTCTCTGCTTGACTAGCAGTTGTGAGCATTCAACTAGCTCATGTTGTAGACATTGTTTCTCTTTGTGTAAGCATCCATTTGAAGTGAAATCTGATTTTTTGGAAAGCCCTTGGTGTCTGCTACAGGTCTACAAAAGCTCACTGGAGTTTTCTGCATAAGCTCTGAGTAAGATCATTTTTGGTGTGCAGAGGTCAAAGAAGGATACCTGTGGAGGTCATTCACGCTTTGTCGTTGCTTAGGGGTTGAGATACTTCCCCCATCATTCAGGACATGTTAAAGAAGTTTCATTTGTAGGATGCCAAGGTAGCAAACACTCCAATAGAGATAAACCAAAATTAAGTGTTCATGAAGGTGATGAGCTTGAGAATATTGCACGTTACCAAAGCATAGTGAGAAGCTTAAATTATGCTACATTGAAAAGGATTGATATTGCTTATGGAGTAAGTGTTTTAAGTCAATTTATGCGCAAACCTAGGGCATCTCACTTGGAAGTTCCCAAGAGGATTTTGAATTACCTTAAGGGCACTCAAAATCAAGCATTATACATGACCTCTAATTTGGACATCAAGATATATTCAGATGCAGATTGGGCAGGTTGCAAAGATGATAGAAGGAGTACCTCTGGTTACCTATCTTTTGCAGGTCACAAACCTATATCATGGTCTTCCAAGAAGCAACCTACTGTTGCTTTATCTTCAACAAAGACTGAATATAGAGGATTGGCCAATGCTTCTCAAGGGGTCATATGGATCACATTGTTATATACAGATTTGGGTTTGCATGCTACATCTCCAATGATTTTTGGAGATAATACAAGCTCACTACATCTTGCAGCAAATCCTATTTATCATGCTAGGACCAAGCATATAGAGTTCCACTATCATTATGTCAGAGAGAAGCTATTGAGCAAGGAAATTCAGTTGGCATATGTATCAACCAATATGCAATGTGAAGACTTATTGACTAAAGCACTTGATGGTACTAAACTTTGTAGGTTTAAGTCTATGTTTGGATTGCACGACATTCAAGAGGAGTGAATAAGAAGACCAAGCCAAGATGTTTGGCTTGAGGGTGAGCTATTGGTGCAAGTGCCAAGCCTACACACTTGCCAAGGCATGAGAAGATCCTATGTGGATTGTTTGAAATCCCATGAGAACCATTGCTATGAATTATTTAACCTTTACCATTTGTAAATATCTATTTGACTTAGAGGAATATTTGTAGCTACCACTAAACTCATGGAGTTTGTTAGATAGAAAAGTTACGACTTCATTTGGAGAGAATATCTCCTAGATTAGGGGAAAACTTTTTAGTGAGAGCCAAAATTGAATTCAAATTCAAATTTTGTATGGAACATCTATAAAAGATGAATGTAAAAGACTCTCAGTAGAGATCACTACAATCCTGAGTTTTGTTGATCACATTGTAAGGGAGTAAGGCTCACAGCATAGCCTATCTATCATTGGGCATTGATCATCATGCCAATAATCATGTACAACATTTTTTCATAATACAATAGATCACTCATTATATATGTTGATCTCTCTGTCATAGTCACTCAACACAATCCTATTGTATTGCTCATATCTCACTCATTTCGCCACCATTTTACAATGTTCTATAGCTTCTTGGAGTCCGCTCTAAGTCTTCTACATGCTGACAAATTTTGAAGACATTTTATTTAGTGGATTTGGAGAAAAGTGTGTCCAGGTGGTCACTGGTCAAACTTTGTAGAGGTCCTAAAAAATCGGGGGTAATGCTACACTTGCTAAATTGATTCCTCTGTGTATAGTACATCATTTTAAGTGATTCTACTTGGAATCATTAGCTCATTAAGCTAACTCAATATGTCCAAAAGAAATTTTTCCAATTCCTACTGTATTGGAAGCATTGAGCTTAACAAGAAGCAAGTGTGTGAACAAAAATAGATGGTTTTCATTGGTTCTTGAATTTGGAAGTAGTCTGTTTTGTATCAAACATTACTTGCATCATTTCGAAAGTACATAAGCACTTGTTTAGTGTCATTGGAAAGCTAAGAGAGCCTACAACACAACTCTGAAGCTAAAGAGGGTTGGTACAAAGCATGGGTTAGCAGTACCAACTCATTTTCTGGAGTGTCCATCCATCTTTTCCTACAAGATGCTCATAGGGTACATCCTAATCTGAGGAAGCAATGTCTTATTGAGGTGGCGATCGATATCAATGAGAATCTAAAATCAAATGCCTTGCAAAAATTCGACCCATGGTTCAAGTAGCATTCAAAACAGGTGAAATATGGGATCTCCAGGACATGATTTTCACAATGTGGGAAAATAAGGAGATTAAGGGCCAAAAACAGAGGAAATCAAGGCCAAATCTATAGGTGGATGTAAAAGGAAAAGGAAAGAAGCTTGACCTTTGCATTGAAGAGGCTACTGAGGATATGAAGCTAACACCATGGAGAGCCCTACAAGGGATCAAGGATGATACCTTGATAATAACAACTTTATCAAGAGTAATTTCCACGGATTTAAGTCTTGAAGAGATAGTCATTGATCTCAATAAGTAAGTAAGAGTTTCTAAAATCATCTTTGCTTTGTGTTTCTCATTACTAAACTCACTGGCTTTTATCCATATGGGAATGTAGTCACAAAGTATATATGAAGATTTAGGAGGTAATGATGAAGAGGCTCAAATGCTTCTCTTGGAGTGAAGTCCAAGCAGAATATCCAACCACCTCATCATATAAAGCACTTTAAGAATACTTTATATTGTTCCGTGACTGGGTAGGTGCTGGAATGTGTATTCCACTTTGTTTTGGGATTCGATGCCTGTCATCGACTTTTGGCAAGAAGTCGATGTCTGGCATTGATTCTCTACTAAAAGTCAATGTTTGGCATCGCCTTCTTGTTCACAACTTGATGCTAGGCATCGGATCTTTGCTGCAATTCGATGCCTCGCATTGACCTCTCGCAAGAAGTCGATGCCAGACATTGAAATTCAACAAAGATCCAATGCCTAGCATCAACTTGTGAACAAGATGTCGATGCATCGACTTTCAGAAGAGAATCGATGCCAGGTATCGACTTCTTCCCATAGGTCGATGCCACGCATCGACTAAGGACATTATATGTGTCACAATAATCATTCTTCTTCTCTTGCTTTTGTAGAAGCCAAAAAAGCCGAAGTTTGCTGATGTAAATGATGACTATCCACCTCCATTCCTGGCTCACATTCAAAGGGCAAAGCACAAGAATTCTAGGTTGAAAGCTAAGGAAATTGATTTTGATGATGAGTCAGATTTGAAGTGTTTTTCAAACCCTCTAGACCCCCTTAGACATGTATATTGCAATGATGTAAATAATATATGTAATGTTGTACGTAGAAAACATTACTCCTTTGTTATAGCAGATATACCCTATGGGTTTAGAATGATTGGCTCTGTTAATGATGACGAGCCATTCAAACACCCAAAGATTCGCAAGATGGTTAAAAATTTTGCAGATTTGCTTATGTCACCTTTATGGAGGATAGTGGTATTCCATAGTAGGGACCAATCATTTTCTGGATCAACTGCTTTGAAGTCAAGATGTCATGTTGTGGAGTGTCTTACATTGTAATCTATCTTCTTTTGGTCTCTGATTTATGCATGCTGAACTCTATTTTACTTATGGCTTTCTTTGGCAAGGTAAAGAAAAATGTGAATCATACTCCTTTGCATAGGTTTGTGGGTTCAACTGAATGCATTACAGTAGGGTATTATGATGAAGTAAGCAAATGAAGAGTCAGGGAACATTGCAATGAGAATGGAATCTCCAATGTACTCATGTTCCCTGCAGTTACAAAGAAACTTCATCATGTGGCTAGGGACAAGACATGGAAGTTAGGGTTCCACAAATATCCGGGCTCTCACAATGGCTTCTCCTCATAATGGGGGTCTTACAACTTACAGCATCATGGATCATTTGTGGTCACTTGAGGGTAGAGCATTGAATATATCTAATAACAATTGAACCAAGTCCTTTTGCAAACTTTCAAATGAGATTTTGAGTAGATATACCAAGTTATTTCATGAATGTAGGAGGGCTTCACTTAGATAAATGTGCATAAGAAGTTAGGGGGTTAATCGTGACTTTTGAGGCAGATAAAGACATTGTTAGAGTCACCTTGATCTATTCATAACAAGATCTATAACACCAATGAATATGAAACCTTGTAGGCATGCTTGGCACATATAACTTCATATTCCAATCAATAGATTGGATAATAAGATCATACACATAGGTAAATTACTCAAGGAACTTGACAAAATTTATTCGATGTACTATAATAGTAGAAAGAGATCAATGTAGTTATAAACTGTAAATATAATATTAACTGAGATATGATATAATGAGAGACTGGAGGTCTTCTCAAGCTTTTAGGCAAGATATAAGTCACTTAGAATGATTCTAATGATTAATCATATCCCACATCGAAATTGACTAGTTTACATATACACTTTTAATTCATTTTGTTTCATTTGTGTTCTAGAACTTTGTGTGGATAAATATTTGCATCTCAAAATTTGGTGCTCAAAGGTCTTGGAAGTTATGTCCATGTGGATGTTCTTTTTTCATTCTTGGTGTCTTTGCAAAAAATTGAGCCAAAGGTGCCCAAAGGCCAACCGGAGGTTGCAGGAGAGTAGTTCAGGAAGGTTCATAGGATCCCTCCCCCCTCCCCCCCCCCCCCCCCAAAGCAAGTTAAGGAGGAGCTTCCCCCCTATCCATCATCACAAGTAGCCATGGGCGGGACCCTCCAAGCTACCCATGCACTCCACATATTTGAATACACATAAGGAGACACCTAAGCCATTTAAAGGAGTTCCTCTCTCCCTGAACTTTTTTGTGGAAAGCCATCAAAGGCTCTTGCCTACATAGCCTCCTTTTCTTAAACTCCATGCCTAGTGTCAGTATAGCACAATGGCGAGTACCAATGTGAGGAACAATGCGCACATGTGCACACAAGGCAAGAACGAAGAGTGGAACGATGGAATGCTTTCTAACAATGGAATGATTTCTATTACAAATGAACTCTCTTACAAAAGCTTCAATCTCTACCAAGCCAACCTCAAAAATGAGCTCTCAAGCTCGTTTTATAGTTTTTTCACTAACGTTGGCCTTGTCCATACGTAATGTCTGACCTAGTTAAAAGTTAGGTTCCAAGGCTTATTTGAGGGCTCAAATGGAGTCTAAAAATTATGAAAATTGGTAAGTAGATACTTCTAGTACTCCTCAAGCTTAAGGGCTCCTCTATTTGAACAAAATGGAGTTGCAAAAATGTGAAATGATATTTACAATGGTTTTTAGTGATCAAAATAATTGTATTTATAGGGATTTCTTATGAAAATTTGACATATAATTCTTGGTGCTCCCTAAATGCTCACTTTTCTTGTGTGTCCACTTCTTTGACACATTCTTGCACCTTGTGCTTGACCTTGAGTGCCAACACCTGCATAAGAGGGGAAAGGGCTAGAGTTATGATAGATGACTCTGCCTCCCCTAATATCTTGAACTACTCATTGGTGAAGAGACTAAAGTTGCATGAGAACAAGTTTCCACATAAATAGGTAGTGTCCATGATGCAAGGGCAGGATAACAAATTCTAGGACACTGATTTGTGGTCTCAAAATGGAGTTTCAAATATATAAATATAAACTTGATTTCCTTATCATATATTGTTAGTGTTGAAGCAAGACTAAGTGCTTGGCTTGTGCATTAGGATTTCTCTTGATAATTGAGGCTTAATCTCATACTCATAGCACCATACATTTAATGAGATGAAAAGGTTAACATCAAGGTTTATCCTTTTCAAACATAAAAGAGATTTTTCGAGAGAATGTCCTACATACATTGGAAGCCAAATAACGTGACTTCATTTGAATTCAAAATTCAAGTCAAGTTCTAAAAATTTGGATCGCTTTTAACTTGAATATGCTAAAATAGACCATGGCTCTCATTACCAATGTAGTGTAAAGTCCTCCTTGAAGTTAGTGACCACCCTATAAGAGTGAGAGTACGTGTCCACACAAGCAACTCCACCTATACATATACCAAAGGTCCAAAGGTGTATGTCATAGGAAACTCATAAGTGTCCCTTGGACACTTTCCCAAGGGAATTCACATCATTTTTAACTCAATTGAATACTTCTCTTCATGTACGAATGAAGGTGGCATTCGAAAGAAGCTTCTCCCAAGATTAAGTTTTTCCTACTTAGGATTATTATTTGTAAGACTCAAAACCATTCGATTGAAGCTCCAATTTAATAAACAGGCCAAGGATTCATACTAGGGTAAAAAACCCATTCATATAAAACCCAAGTGTTATACAACAAGCCACTTGTGACTTATTCTTGACGTTCATGGCAACGTTTTCATTTTTATCTTTATGAAGAGAAATATTTTTTCTTTCCTTCTTCTTGAGATCATCAAATACATTTTAGTTTGGTTTATCGAGCCCAAAACTTTCTTGATCTTGAAAAGGCACTACTAGCCTGAAGGGCCTCCTCTCATCTCAACAAGGGCCTCCTCTCATCTCAACCTACCCTTGAGTTCACAATTCCTCTTGCTATCAAAGGGACGAGGGGATTGATGGCTCACGTCTATCAATGTCACTCTTTTTTTTTTAATGGAGGTTCGGCCGAAGCTTACTCCCCCTGACTTTAACTTTGAAATTGCAACTATACAAGGAAGGGCATAGTACCCATGGGACCCCCTTATCCCACAAGAACAAGGGTTTACAAGACTGGGTTAAAACGACGGTCACAACTACCGTGGGGATGGACAAATTGTGGCATCTCAACCATATGCAACATTATTCCAAGATACGCATGTCCCTTACATGTTGCTGCCAGGGATTGAACCCTCATCCCCGCATCAAGAGGCAAGAGGCCCCACTAAGCCCAACCACTAGGTCTATCAATGTCACTCTTGATCATCATCCTCATAGTCCTCATAATGTTTCTAACAACCTTTTTGAAATGGGCAAAAAACGAGGAATCGAGACAAGCGAGAGAATAGGCAAAACTCTGCAGCTTGCCGTTCTCGGCGAGAACTGAAAAGAGAAAGGCAATTCGCAAATATGATCATACATTGTACGTAAAAGCATTAAAAGTAAATACACTTTACCTCTTTTTCTGGCGTTATCAACAGAGCTGAGGTGTCAAACATATTATACATTTTTTTAAATGGTGATTTGTGTAGTCATAACGTAATTTGCAAGCATTTCCATCCATCGATTCACACCATGGGAGAGAGAGAGAGAGTGAGAGTTCAAGGATGAAGTTGAGGAAGGACATTTTCTTTGATTTTATAGAGAAAAAGGGAGAGGGAAGGATTTTGGTCATTTCGGCACACTGAAAAACTCAAGACTAGTCAGCTGGAGGAATTCCCATACTTTGAAAAGACGTTTATGAGAAAATTCCTACAGAAAATGAGGATGAATTGGGAAAGGTAAATCCTCTTCTTCTATTTTCTTTCATGGGTCTATGTTGAGAAGCTGGATGTCAAGTTTGTACATGTATAATATTTTCTCTTAAAACACAATCAGTTTTGAAAGAACTATATCATTTTTCAAGCATATATTACATCAAGGATTAAGAAATATTAGATAAGAGCTCATGTAATTCTTTCTTATGTTTCAGAGTGGAAAGTATATTAGATTTAATGCATGAAAAGGACATCATAAGTAGTATAAGGTAGAACACATGTATTGAGCCCTTTCTTTATTTCTCATGCATTGATAGAGTATAGTAAGTACCCTGAAAAAGGTTCGTATATAAGAAAATTGAAAATATGCAAATTGGCATTTTTTCTCAACATTTAAAGGTATCAAAGATTATTCAAAGCACTATCTTTTCACTCATATGTGTTCTTTGGATTTTGTAAATAAAAGGGCATGGTTTGAGTTACGAACACAAAACAACTTACAAGAAGGTTAATGAGACTTACAAAGGTGGTATTTCTTACAATCGCAAATTCTTCTACCTAGATAGACTAGTGATTCCTTCATTAATCATTCTTTTGGAGTCTTATCGTAGAAGAAAAAATGGATATCATCTACTACCAAGTAGAAATCTGCTAATGATGCACAACCAAACAAGGAAGATAGAGATTAGAAGAAAACAAAAAAGTAAAAATATTTTTGCAAATACTATAAAGGAAATGATCATGTCATAAAGAGTTGTCCAAAATTGGCTGCAAAAGAGGCAAACAAAAAAGAAGCTAGGATGGTTCTTTCAGAGGCCTCTACACCAAAAATAGAGTCAGCTAATCCTGTGCAGAATGAGGAATGGGTGTTTACTATTGTATGTATTTATGAACCATCTTCTCATGAGCAGTGCATGTCTGTAGTAGATTCAAATGTTTGGTACTTTGATAGTGGGGCAACTAAACATATTACCTCACAGTGTAGTTTCTTGAGTTCGCTTGAGCTTTCCCCTATAGGGAACATTATCACATGCACTAACAACCCCTCTTATCCAGTATATGGAGTTGGTAAGATCGTTTGACTACTACTAATGGTATTTCTTTCACATTGTCATATGCTTTGTATATGCCAGGGATCAATAAAAATATGTTGTTACTATCAAAATATTGGCTTGGTTGTAAAATTCATTGATGTGAGATGCATAGTTAGTACTGGTCTTTCCAATGGCAATGTTATTATTGCTTCTAGCATTTATGTTATGGGCTATATAAGCTCATAGATTATGCAAAATTTGTGAATGATTCAGCATGTGCAATTCAAGATTCTCAGGCTATGTCAAATGCAAAGTTTTGGCATGCACGCTTTCGTCATATGAATTATGTTAGTTTGCTACACCTACAGAAGTCTGAAATGGTGTCCTTTCTACCCAAACATTAGGCATCTTGTAAACATTTTTGTGAAGGGTGTATTTTGGGCAAAATGTAGCATTTCTCCTTCCCAAAAGATGGTTCAGTTTGAGCTACTCACAAATTGTAGATTGTTCATGGTGATGTCTTTGTTACTATGTAGACACCTTCTTTTGGGAACTACCTTTACATTGTGACTTTCAATTGATGATTTTTCTAGGCATGCATGGGTGTATACATTAAAATCAAAGTTGCAAGTGCTTATTTGCTTCAAACAACTTTCTAGTTTTGGATGACAATCTTTTAGCATGCAAAATGGGCACCCTCTATTCCGATCGAGGGGGGGATATATGTCTTCTAATTTTAATGCATTCTCGCTAGATATGGGATAAGATATCAGTGTATATTTTCATATACACCTTAATAAAATGAATTTGTTGAAAGAAAGAACACATAATGCATGGAGATGGCAAGGTGTATGGTCAAAAGTCAGGCTTTACCACATAGCTTCTAGCTTGAGGCTATTATCTATGCAACATATGTACTTAACAGGTGTACTCATCAAAAGAGCTTTGAAGCATGAACAAATTAATACAAATGGAGAAGAGTTGATGTGTGCTAATAATGCTGTTTGGTATCTTAAGAAAAACTTACCAAATGGTAAAATTAATGTTTACTCTTAAATGGTTCAAAATATCACATGTTTTCCATGGTAGCTAGAAAAGATGTCTTAACAGAGCATATGTTATTGATTGGGAGTATCGTAACCTTGTGCCTTTGGATATTAAATGTGAAGATCCAAACTCCAAAAATGCTACATTCCTATATGAACGTGATGGTTATACTCTAAGTTATCTCTTGCTTGTGGCTGGTAACTTTGCATTGGATGTAGAGGAAGGTAATTTGGAGGGTGTAGATTGTTATTTGCTAAATTGCACTTCTTCAAAACAAATGGAAAATGAAAGTATGGTAGATGGATGGAGCAACATGATCTCTTCCATGAAATTCTAAATTGAAGGTCTTTTCTATGAAATATTGGATGGTTATGCATTTAATTTATGGGAGGTTTCACCAATAACATTAAGGTATTCTCATTTAGTGGGAGTAATCAACACATCAAGGACTCTAGACTTGAACCATAATGGAATATACACCATATTTTTTTATGTGTATGAATTATTCATATGTTTCAGTAGTGATGCGTGTGAACAAACGTAGGATTTTCAGGGCACTTTTTCCCTCTTTAGGAGGTTTTTACGGTCGAGAAACAAGGCTAAAGATATACATAACTAAAAAATTCTATGGAGGTTGAAAGAATATAGAAAACAACATGATAATGAAATAAAATTGTGAATAATTAACTTACAAAGTGGAAATTACATGGCAATTATGAAGCTAGCACCTCATGGTGATAGCCTCCAAGAAGTGCAGCATAAATGAGTGAGAAGAGGTAAAGTGAGGTCCTCCTTATATGGATTAGAGGGAAAAGTACATCATATGTGGGAGAAATGGAACTTGCATGAGAGTGCATGAGAGCTTGTGAGGAGTTCCTTTCATGTGGGATAAAGTGGATGCATACGGATGCAAAAGGGTAGAATACATGGATATCTCAACATCCCCCTACATGTGATAACCCTTTTGTTTGTATAGTGGGGAACTAGTGACATATGGCATCACATAGTCCATTGGGGTTTTAGAACTAAGGACATAGCGGATCCTTAGGCATAGCTTGGATATATGGCATCCAAGTGTGTGACATATTGCATCCTTAGGTTTTTGTGGACATATGGCATCCATGTGGCTTTTTGTGTGACATATGGCATCCTTAGGTTTCTGTGGACATATGGGATCCCTATACATATTAAGGGTTTATCAGATACACTTTATTTGATGTCGTCTCTTTTTCATATGTATTTCATAACTTCTTCCAAAGCTCCTCTACACTTTCATAGTTTAATACTATAAAGTAAACATTATCTGCCAGGTGCAAGTGAATGGTAGACCTGGCCATTTCATCTAACTCATCCCAATCATCTTCATCCATATCAGCAGGCTTTTTTGAAATTCCATTTACTAGCTTATATTGACTCCTTTGAATCAGCACATCTTTAATCTAACTCTTCCATAAAGCAAACTTTTGTGCCATCAAATTTTTGGATCTCAAAATGATCTTCGCCCTAGAAGTTATAGCTCCTCCTCAAAACACTGGGACTAGACCGTGATCCACCAAAAGTGCATGAGACCTCTGATGCCATGATGGTGGAGAACTAAATGGAATGATAATGGAGCTAGAAGAGTCCAAACACCAACGAATAAGTGTGTCAAGGAGTAAATTGACCATTGTGTAATTGACTAAACCAGAAAACTGGAAAAGTTTTGCCAGAGTATCCTCTACGAAATGAGCATATAACCAGTGTCAAAACATCATAAAATTGCAAGTACTAACATGTTTATCTGCATAGTGAATCACTGACTCCACTGCATATAATCAATTACCCAATAGAAGACAACTAGGCTTATTGAGACCTATGAACAACTATCATACATCTCCCATGGCGAAGCTGGGTAAGTCTTCCACCTGCATCACAGAAGAGATCCAGACATCTGGGTGTCTCCTAGTTAAGAAAACCTCACCAAGCCCTCTTTACTGTTGGAGTTAGACGTCTGCGGAAGCACACGAACAACACAAGGAAGAAGAAGAAGCTTGGAGCACAACACACAATACTGAATGTATTACTAGAGAATGTACAAAGATAAGTAGCCCATTAGGGCAATAGGTGTATATACAAGCCGGGGGAAAAGAACCTCCTAAAGAGGGAAAAAAGTGCACCGACGGTCCTAGAGTGTTCACACCATCACTACCTAAATACATCAACAAATACCCCCTGGGAGTGATGCGGTGAACAAGTAGCTAGCACTCATGTATAAAGAAGTGCCAACCTATGTGGAAATCACTCCACAAAAGGAAGTAAGCCCGAAGCTTTGCAGAAAGCTTCAAACTTCTCCCTATGCAGAGCCTTCATGAAAAGGTCTACAATGTTCTCCTGCGTGGGCACATATGCCAAGCTGATCTCCCCAGCACGAACCTCTCCCTAACATAATGATAATGCACCTCAATGTGCTTAGTGCGAGCATGGAACACAGGGTTCCTCGCAACTGTCAATGCGCTCTGACTGTCAGTGAAGATTGTGGTGACAGAAGACTGACCAACACCCAAATCAGCCATAAGGCATCTGAGCCACACACACTCAACAGTAGCTATGAAAGCTTCCCTATACTCAGCCTCACAATTGGAAGTGGCCACAGTAGGCTGCTTCTTGCTCAACCAAGATATACATGAGCTACCAAGCATGAAGCAAAAGCCACTAGTGGACACACGAGTGTCATAGCAACCAGCCCAATCAAAGTCAAAAAAAGCATGCAAATCTGGCCGTAGTGATCCCCCCTTGGGATAAAACAACCCAAGTAGCTGAGTACCACTCAAGTGTGAAAGATGCTCTTAACCGCTTGCCAATGCTTGACTCATGGGCAATGCATAAACCTGCTCATCAGTGAGACAGCAAACTGAATATCTGGCCGAGTAATGCATAAGTAAATCAAGCATCCAACAGCCTGCTGATAGAGAAAAACATCAAATGCATCTGCAGCATCATGAAGACTCAATCGTAAACCTATCTCCATAGGAGTGGCAATAGGCTTATAGTCTTCAAGGCCAAAACGCTGCAATAATGTGTCAATATATTTCGTTTGACACAAAGCCATTCCACCATCAACTTGCATAAATTGAATGCCCAAATAGTGATGCAAATACCCCAAATCAGACATCTCAAATGAGGCATGCAAATCAACCTTAAAATCAGCAATATGCTTCTCAATAGGACCAGTGAGCAGCATGTCATCAACATAGACAACAATGATCAGAAGCACATCATTAGCACGCTTAACATATAAGGTGCTTTCAGTTGGATTGTTCTCAAAACCATGTGCAATCAGATAGGCATGTATCTTCTTATACCAAGCACGTGGTGCTTGCTTTAAACCATATAATGCCGTCTTTAACCTGCACACCTGGGTTTCATGCCCTTTCTGCACAAAGCCATGGGGCTGAAAAACTTAAACTTCTTCATGCAAGTCACCATTCAGAAATGATGTTTTAATTTCCAACTGATGTACATTCCAACCATGATGGGCTACAAGTGCACAAATGCTCCGAATAGTAGTCATACAGCATGTAGGTGCAAAGGTCTCATCAAAATCAATGCCTCTTTCCTGCGCATAACCCTTTGCAACAAGCCTAGCCTTATACCTGTCAACTGTACCATCAGGTTTACGCTTCAGCTTATATACCCACTTAGTTCCAATGGCCTTCTTGCCAGGAGGCAAGTCACATAAAGACCAAGTACCATTCTTCATTGTTACATCATATTCAGATTGCATAGAAGCCATCCAATTTTCTGAATTTGGTGCTTCATCAAATGAAACAGGATCATTCTCATCACAGAGACTAGATGCAACCATAGCATAGCAATCTGATGCAAAAGAGGCACTAGAGTCTGATCGAGTACGATATGATAGAGGTGCATCTAATTTGCTATTACGCAAGGTTTGCACCAGCCATTTTGGCATAGTTCTTGCCTGATCAATATTAGCTCTCTCATCAATAAGTGCATCATGTATATCTGCATCAGAAATGGAATTATCTACATCATCATATGAGACCTACAAAGGCTGAGAAGTTGCCTCATTAGGACCAGCACTAGACTGTCCACCTGTAAAAAGAGGCCATCAAGTATCATACATGTCTTTGGAGCTAACACATGTCTCCTTAGTACATAAATGTAATGGCTAAATAGCATTTTCCATAAAAACAACATCACGGCTAACCAGAATGCATTTTGTCTGTGGATGATACAGACGATAGCCTTTACTTTCAGAATTGTACCCAACAAAAATACATTTTACTGCTTTATCATCCAATTTTCTACGATGTTGTTCGGCACTAATGCATTTGCCAAACAACCAAAAACATGTAGATGAGCAACAGATGGCTTGCGGTCATGCCAAGCCTCATATGGAGTGATAGACTACAACGCTTTACTGGGACACATGTTCAGTACATATGCTGTGCACATGACAGCCTCAAGCCAGAAACTATGTGGTAAAGCCTGACTCTTGACCATACACTTCGCCATCTCCATGGGTGACCTGTTCTTTGTTCAGCAAGTCCATTCTGTTGAGGTGTATACGACACTGTACATTGGTGTTTTATCCCACGTTCAGCCAGAAATGCATTAAAATCAGAAGACATATATTCCCCCCCTCGATCTGAATGGAGGGTGCCCATTTTACATGTTGAAAGATTTTCAGCCAAAACCAAAAAATGTTTGATCACATGAACACTTTGGACTTTTCCTTCAATGGATATACCCATGCATGCCTGGAAAAAACATCGATGAAAGTCACGAAGTAAAGATAATTCCCAAAAGAAGGTGTCTGCATAGGACCACAGACATCACTATGCACAAGCTGCAATTTCTGAGTAGCCCGAACTCAACCATCTTTTGGAAAGGACGAATGCTACTTTTTGCCCAAAATAGAGCCTTCACAAACATGTTTTCCAAGTGCCTCAAGTTTGGGCAAAGAGGACACCATTTCAGATTTCTGCAGGCATAGCAAACTAGCAAGATTCAGATGACCAAAGTGTGCATGCCAAAGCTTTGCATCTGACATAGCCTGAGAATCATTTATTGCACATGCAAAATCATTCACAGATCTTTCATAGTCTATGAGCTTATACAGCCCACGACATAGAATGCCAGAAGCAATAATCATATCGCCATTTGACAGATCATGAATTGTACACCTATCATCAACAAATTTCACGACCAAGCCAATCTTGGCTAATGCAGAAACTGATAACAGGTTCTTCTTGATCCCTCGCACAAATAAAGTATCTGACAAAGTGAAAGAACTACCATCAGCAGTAGTCAAAATGATCTTATCAACTCCCATAACAAGATAAGAGGAGTTGCTGGCACATTTAACAGTATTCCCTGTAGGGGCAGGCTCGAGTGAAGAGAAGAAACTGTGTTGCGAGGTAATATGTTTGGTCGCCCCACTGTCAAAGTACCAAACATCTGAGTCTACTGCAGACATGCACTGCTCATGAGAAGATGGGTCAAAACTGCAAACAGTAGTAAACGCCCATTCTTCTTCCTGCACAAGATTAGCAGACTCCGTTTTTGGTGTAGAGGCTTCTGCAACAACCATTCCAGCCTCTTTCTTCTTTGCCTCTTTAGCAGCCAGTTTTGGACAGTTCTTTATGATATGATCATTCCCTTTACAGTACTTACAAAACAATTTCTGTTTTTCTGATTTTTTTCTCATCTTTTTCTTGGTTCTTCGAATGTGCAGCATTTGCAGATTTTTGCTTACTAGTAGAAGAGCTCCATTTTCCTTTGCCCTTCTGACTAGCCAAGAAAGCTTGATCTGCAACATGCATAATGGACCTATTCTGCTTGGACTGCTCTTCTTGCAACAGAACGGAGACTAACTCCTCAAATGACAAGGCATTTGGATTGCCTTTCATCATCAATCGAAGAGTAGAAGCAAAACTCTGATATGAATCAGGAAGACCATTTAGAACGGTCTGCACAAGTGAGCTATCTAGTATAACCTCATTAGTAGAAATCAATTGTTCCTTCAAGTCTTTGATCTTTGTTAGGAAATTGTCCATAGAATCACCTTCATTCATGTGCTCACTCTCCAACTGTTTTCAGAGGTAAGCAACACGAGCCTCCTTCCTAGCTTGGTACAATGTGGTAAGTGTTTCCCAAGCATCCTTAGCTGTTCTGCAAGAGTGAATATGAGGAATAATGGCACGTTTGACAGACAAAGCTATCAATGCATGTGCCTCGGCATTTCTGACATCCCAACGAATCTTCTCTGTAGTAGGTGCAACAAAAACTGCAACACGAACAGGAATATGCAAAATATCAGCATCTTTGAGACCTTCTGCATCAGCTTCAGTACCTGCAATTATAACAGTTGCAAGTGTGATAGGACATTTTTTTGACACCCTACACAATGTTCCACAATCCTTTTGCAACCAACACATATCGCATCATATAAGCCCATAATGGGTAGTTAGTACCATCCAACTTATCCTCAACAGCCAACATACAGAATACATCACTGCTTTCAGGCATGGCCGGTGACTAAAATACCTTGATGCAAAAAATTGATTGTATCTCAAAAAGTTGAACAGAACTACCTAGACAAATTCCACTAGACCTGTAGTAGACTTTGAGACGCTTATATTGGCGAACAGAAACTGGTATATACCTTTGGCACAAAAAGATGAAATAGCCTGCACGACATTGTGATAGTGCGTTCGGAGGCCAAAACGAGCTCAGATCACGATTTTGGCACCACAAAACGAAGCTGTTTTGATCTCTGAAACACCCTCAGTATGCTCACCGAATTTCATGCGAATCTGAGACTACAAATGGGGGAGTGTCGACGGTGCCCTAGATGAAGCGACGACCTGCTCTGATACCAATTCTTGAAGTTACACGTCTACAGAAGCACGGGAACAGCACAAAGAAGAAGAAGAAGCTTGGAGCACAACACACAATACTGAATGTATTACTAGAGAATGTACAAAGATAAGTAGCCCATTAGGGCAATAGGTGTATATACAAGCCAAGGGAAAAAAAATTCCTAAAGGGGGAAAAAAGTGCCCTGGCGGTCCTAGAGTGTTCACACACATCACTACCTAAATATATCAACATTTATCAAACGTAAAAGGCTTTATGCAAAAAATGTAACCGCTATGTCAACGACCAAATGGACGTACATAAGCAGTATCCATAGAATTGTACATGGTTTGTATGTGCTCGATATAAAAACTAGCCAAAAACACTTGCAGGTGTCTGTCAACACACAGACACACATATATATATATATACATATACACACACACACATATATATATATATATATATATATACACACACACACACCCGGCTCTCTCCAAGGCTTATGACTAAGGTGGCGACCAAGGCATAGACCTTGGCATACATTGTCATCCAAGTCACTGAAGTCACCGTTGGCGTTGTTGGCTGCACGCGAGTGAGCATCTCAATGATCAAGGAAGATAGAGGTTCCCGATACTTCCCGGGAGGTCACCCATCCCAGTACTGTTCCCCCTCGAGCTCGCTTAACCGTGGCAATTTCTTACCACTAAGCTACACCCTTGTGCTGTCTAAAGAAGGGGAAAAACTAAGGTTAACATTACCTTGAACATGTTTTGGTCCCTCAAAGCTTCATTCTTTGCTTTCAAAGCCTATTTTTGAAGCATTTTTGGGGTGTTTTTTGGAACCATTTTGGAGTACTTTTACACATAGTTCTCTTCACACATGTCCAAGAACTTCAAGAAGAGTGTTGTTTGTACTTCTTCCATAATCAATATCAATCTTTGGTGCTATGTTTTGAACCATGCTCATAAAACTATAGGTTTCTCGAAAGGTTTTAAGTTTTGGTGGGAGCAGTCGCTCCAAATTTATGCAGGTTTTTTGAGCCTAAAGTATCAAGATATATATACTATACATATATAATAGTATATATATTCATAAATAAATAAATAAATATATATATATATATATATATATATATATATATATATATATATATATATATATATATATATATATATATACACACATATATATACACATGCTGTATATATATATATACTATATATATATATATATATATATATATATATATATATATATATATATATATATATATATATATATATATACTATTATATATATATATATATAATAGTATATATATTCATAAATAAATAAATATATATATATATATAGATATATATATATATATATACTGTTATACATACATACATACACACATATGCATACACTCACATACATGTGTATACACGCACATACATATACATACACATATGTGCATACAGACACACATAGAGATACACATGCACACACACATGCATATGCATACATACATACTTACATGCATACACACACATACACACCCACATACACACCCACATAGACATAAACACCTTCACATATACACCTACATACACATACACACACATATGTACTTACATATACATACACACATATACATACATGCATATACACATACATACACACATGCATACATACATACGCATGCATAGACACATGGACATGCATACACATATACATATACACATGTATATACATATGCGTACATATACATATACACACATATCTATGTGTACCTACCGAAAATCATATACATATACTTACACACACATAGTTACATATACGTATATACTTGGACATGCACAGACCACCAGACAGAAATGTACACATAAATTTACCTGCACACATATATATATACATACTTATATATACATACATACACACACATATATACACACATACTTTTACATATTTATATACACACACATACAGACATATACTCACAATACACATGCATACACATATATATACACACATATGAAAACACATATACACACACTAAACATAAATATGCATACACACACACATAGAGACACACATACACACACCTGCATACATAATGCACATGCATATGCATACATACATACATATATACATACATACATTCATACATGCATACACACACCTACATACCCACATACACATATACACACATACACACACTCACATATACATCTACATACGCATACTCACACATATACCTCCTTACATATACACACACACATATACATACATGCATATACGCACACATACATACACACATGCATATCACATATGCATGCATACACACATGCACATGCACACACATATACATATACAAATACATACATATACACACACAAATACATATGTATACATATATGTATACGCACATCAGGTCACATGCATACCAGCCCACAAACAAATGCATATACTTACACACACATCGTTGCATACATGTACATACTTGGACATGCACAGACCAGCAGACACATAATTGTGCACATAAATTTCACACACATATATATAGATACACATATATACATACATAGACACACACACACACACACATATATATATGTGTGTGTGTGTGTGTACACACACAAATAGAGACACATACTCACACATACACATGCATACACATATACATACACACATATGAAAACACACATACACACACTAAACATAAATATGCATACACACGCATAGAGACACACATACACACACATACACACACATGCATACATATGCATACATAATGCACATGCATATGCATACATACATACATACATATACACACATACACACCCGCATACACATATACACACATACACACACTCACATATACACCTACATACACATACACACATATACGTACTTACATATACATACACACATATACATACATGCATATGCATACACATACATGTACACATACATACACACATGCATATGCACATATGCATGCATACACACATGCACATGCATACACATATACATATACATACATATACACACACACACACATACACATGCATACATATACATATCAGGTCACATGCATACCTACCCACAAACATATGCATATACTTAGTCACACATAGTTACATACATGTATATACATGGACATGCAAAGACCAGTGGACACATAAGTGTACACATAAATTTACTTGCACACATATATATACATATACATACATACACTCACACACACATATATACACAAATAGATAGAGATGCATACTCACACATACACATGCATACACATATACATACACACATGCACACATATGAAAACACACATACATACACTAAACACAAATATGCATACACACACACATACAAACACACATACATACACATATACACACACATGCATACATATGCATACATAATGCACATGCATATGCATACATACATGCATACACACACATACACACTGACATACACATATACACAAATACACAGACTCACATATACACACATATACATATTTAAACATACACACATATAGATACACTCACATATACACACATACACACACTCACATATACACCTACATACACATACACACATATATACATACTTACATATGTATACACATATAGATACACGCATATATACACATGCATATACATATACGCATGTATACACACATACACATGCATACACATACATATACAATACATATATACACACACACATACATATGCGTATACACACATCAGGTCACATGCACACTTGCCCACAAACATACACACATACATACACATGCATATACACATACGCATGCATACAGAGTGCACACATACACATGCATATACACATACATATACACACACACATACATATACATGCATACATATGTACACATACATATATTGATTTCTAACCCATTTTGTTTTATATGTATAGATATTATGGATCCTGGTAGAGAGAGAAAGGCGAAACTCACTGTCATAAAAAGTCTTATGAGAGCAAGAGTTCTGCTTGATACCTTAGGGATCATCATGCACGAGTACTCAGAGATGCATGATGATGAGTTGGATTTTAGGTTCCAGATGCTTACCCAACGACCAGAGGAGGGGTCTTCTGCAGCTCCACATGTAGGAAGAGAACTATCTGCTCATAGGTATGTTTTTTTTAACAAATTTTTTTTAATGATATTATAACACCTATTTTTATTTATTTTTATCTATGTATTTTCAGGACACCTATACCATCTCCAGATCATTAGAGCAAAGCACATGTGCCTATGAGGACATGCATAGGCACCCTAGGGCTGGAGTGTGATGTTGGGGGCTTCTTGGACAAGAAGGAGTTTGAGGGTTTGTAGGAGAAAAGGGAAGAGACAAGAAGAGAAAATACACCTTGGAAGCCTCTGCCGATTGATTACAATAAGACAATTACAATGTTTGAAGCACAATACAAGCCAATACCTTTGTGCACAATCCCACAGAGTGCTTAATTACAAAATACCAAATATCCCAAAGTCTTCTTGCCGCCGGCCTCCTCTGCACCAGACCTCCACCTGCTTCAAGCTTATCCTTGCGCACACCTTGCATCAAGCTTCCACTAAGGGGGAGGAATGAATACCTTCTGTCGGCACGCGCACACTGCAAAGAGACCTTGAGATCCTTGGGGGACTAGCTTAGCACTCTCTGCACAATCCCTTAGTCACTCTCCATGCACTCCTTCACTTCCACTTCTCTGCGTCGCACACTGGTGACTCTTGCACTTCTCTTTCTTGCTTCACTTAGACTATGCTTCTCTTGCTTACTCTAAGATTGGTCCAAGAATAGTCTTTGCCTTGATTCGAGTGTGTCGACCACGTATGCTCCTAACTGCAATAGTATCTTGGTGCTCACTTTGATGTCCCAAGATTGTCTTCACAAGTGGCAGCCAACGACTCACTGTTTTGTCCTGTAGTGACTTTAGACTAAAACCCAAAATTTTAATTGGGGGGCCATACTTTCCCCTGTGCGTACGCTGCCGCTTCACATACCTTCACATTTCCTTTTAAGTCTTCACTTTTGCACATAAGAGAGGGTTCACCTGAACCTTCCAAAATACTTCAAAAACACTTTGAACCTTAGGGAAATTAGAGAAAATACCTCTGGAACCTGCAACCCACTTTCTCCAATTTACCCTTTATGGACAATTAATTGTGCACTACCTGTGCACTTTGACACCTGCACTTTAGCACTTTGACTTTGCACCTATTCACTTTGACCTTGACCTTGTTGACTTTGACCAGTTGACTTTGACCTTTTGACTTCGATTGCAGTTGACTTTGACCACATGACTTTTATGGGCTCAACAGTTGCACACCACCTAATGTGCTCTCCGTCCCGGAGAGCTACAACCAAAACTCTGAACATATAGGACACCAGGATAATGGAGCTGCAAAAACTTGAAGAGGACATCTGAGCAGCAACCAATGCCACCAAAAGCAGGATAGAACAAGCACCAGAGAAGAACCAAAAATTGGATTTTGCCATGGAAAAGCAAAAAGGGGGGCAATGGGAGGGTAGAAAGGAATGGGAAGGGAGGGTTGAGGGTGCGGAGATGGATGGGGCAGGTAGGGGTGATGATGTCGCTGGGCAGATTGGTAAAGGGAGGGATTGGGAGTAGGAATCAGGGGTATGGAGGGGGTTAAAATGATGAAAATGGAGGGCCAAAGAGGGTACATATGGGAAATATAAAAACCAAATGTAAGATGAGGTGAGAATATATCATGTGGACAATGTGGTGAAATAAAAACATGTGATAAATGTGCTCAAAACTTGAGGGATTTGACCAAAACTCATAGAAAATGTGGGAATCTGGAAAAATAAAGCCAAAAACTGATTCCAGAGGTGCCAAAAAACATGAAAATGACTCCATTTCTGTAAAAAACGGCCAAACGAGGCATGATCCAAAGCCAAAAGCTTTGAGCCATAAAAACTTATATATATATATATATATATATATATATATATATATATATATATATATATATATATATATATATATATATATATATATATATATATATATATATATATATATATATATATATATATATATATATATATATATATATATATATATATATATATATATATATATATATATATATATATATATATATATATATATATATTTATTTATTTATTTTTTTTTTTTTTTTGTGAACGCCCATACAGATAAAAATAAAAAGAAAAAGAAATAAAATAAATAAGAAAATAAAATAAAAATAATAAAAAATAAAAATAATAAAATAAAAAATAAGAAAATAAACAAAAGAAAAGTAAAAAAATAAATTTGGGGGGGGGGGGGGGGGGGGGGGGGTTGGTCGGTGGTGGTCGGTGGGGCGGGGGGGCAGGGGGGGGAGGGGGTGGGGGGTGGGGGGGGGGAAGAGGGGAGGGGGGGGGGGGGGGGGAGGGGGGGGGATTTTTTTTTTTTTGCAAAAAAAAAGAAAACACCCTGGGGGCCCCCTTTCTTTTTTCAATTATCCAAAAAATCCAAAAGAAAAATACATATAAAAAATCCAAAAAAACTGCAAAAAAATCCAAAAAATCTTCAAACAATTCTGAAAAAAAATTCCTAGAGTGTTAGGCCAGTTTCTTCACTCAAAACCACAGAGAGCTTCCTTTATTCCTCAAATTTGGCAAGAAAAAGACACATGAAAAAGGAGAAAATTGCTAGAAAAAATTCTAAAAAATGCTTGAAAAATTCTGAAAAAAATCCTAAAAACTCCAAAAATTGTACCTTTGCAAAGTTGATGAAATGGCTGCTAAATTTGCTAAAAACTCAAGAAACAAGCATGAAATGGATAAAGAAAACTACTAAAACTTAAGTAAAAATGACGAGAAAAGACTATGTACAACCTGGACAAATTTTGCAGGTTCCAGGTGATCCATAATTCTTCAGTTGGCTTGATGATAGGCCTTTAGCCATGATCTTTATATGTTGACCCCGAGAAACTCCTCCATAATCTCCAATTGTATTGCATTTCATTTGTTTTATCTTCTTTTTAGGCATGCTGATGCTTTGATAGACCCACCTTAAATCCTTGAGTACAATATTATCTCCTCCATACTACATCTTTTGTTTCCAAAGACATGTAGGTACTCCGTCCACATCATTGTAAAGCCTTGCACTTACTAACATAAAAATTGACACAATAGATGATATCCATACCAGGATCCATAAAACAGTGGCCATTGACATATGATTTGAAGCATCTTCATCACGGCTGCACTTAAGGACTTTGCTTTTCTTCTCTTTTCCATTGCCTTTGACTGAGACTGTTTCAACCTGAGTGATTTCCTCTTTTTCTTCATATGCTTCTTCTCTACTTGAGTTTGGGAAAATTCCATAGCAGGAAGATGGGTCTTCTGCATGGAGCCAAGCCAACATGTTTTCATCTTCATATAAATCTGCTCCTTCAAATAGATCTGCTTCTGGGTTGTCCACCACTTCTTCTTCCATACAAATACCAATTGTCTGCATCATAGTAGTATTTCTCTGATTGTCTGGTCCTTCTTCTAAAATTATATGCTGCAACTCTTTTCCCTCCTGCTTTACCCACATTGTGTCCTTTCCCCAGTCATGCAACACATTGGCATGCCTTAACCAAGGTCTCCCAATTAACAGGGGGAAACTTCCTTCTAGCTGTGGCAACCTTAAAACAACAAAGTCCAAGTTAAAGATGGTACCTTGTATTTTGACTGGAACTCCAGGGACCACACCCATAGGCCTTACTATGCTTTGGTTTGCCATTGTTATAGTGAAGTTGGCAGGTCGTGAAGGGTATAGTCCAATCTTTTTCATGGTATATTCAGGCATCAAGTTAATGCCAGAACCACCAGCCACAAAAACTCCTTGAAACTCATGACCTTTAATAGAGACTGTTAGCCGAGGGCTCTTATAATCTGTGAGGGGTGCTTCCCCTAAACTTTTATCTTTATGCATAACAGTAGCATTTGCCACTAAACTTGTTGTGGACATTTCATCAATTATCTGCAAGAGTTCTGACCTGAATTTCCCATCCATCTTTATTAAATCAAAAATACTAACCTCCTTTTTCATGGACTTGAGCAGTTTGGAAGCTTCTGATTCCTTAAGAGCATGGGCTGCATTTGACTTATCAAACTCCTCATGAGCCCTGTTGAATGCATATTCAATGGCATCACTGGTACCTGTGAAATTTTCTTTTTGCCTTGTATCTGCACTTGTGGTGGCTTTGTCTTCAGACACACCTTTGTCTCTGTTTAATCCATTAATCATTGATTCTTGACCTATTTCCACTTGAGCCTTCCCCTTGCTTCTTGTCTGCACCGTAAAAGATTCAATTTCTTCTAAATGCACCACCCTGGTAGATGGAGATGGCACATTGACCTGATCTAACACTTCTTCTTTGTGTACAGAAATCATTTGAATATGGGGCCCGGATGAAGAGGCTTGATTCTTAGGACAACAATTTGTATAGTGGTCTCTGGTCTCTGGGCAGTTTCTGCAAGAGGGGCATTTTCTGGGAGAGTGCACCTACTTTGATAGTGCCCACAGTCTCCACATCTGAAACAAATAATTGGCCTTCTAGGACCATTTCCAAAATTATCCCTCTGTCTAGGGTTATAAGTGTTACCTTGATTGGGTGCAGCTGCCATCACATTTGCTGGTGGTAGGGGTCCTCCTTGTGTCTAGTATGTTGTTGCAGGCATTCCCCTTGATTGGCATTCATGGGCCTCATGACCAACCTTCCTGCATAATTGGCAAGTCACACTCAACATAGGACATTCACTTACTATATGCCCTTGCTTGTTGCACATGGAACACCAAAGTCCACTCTTGATGCCACTCCCTTTGAGTTCCTACAGCTCCTGTCGCAGTTGAGCCAATTCCTCTACTTGGGCCTCCTCCTTTTGGAGCTTTAGTGCTTCAATCTCCCTCCTCAACTGAGCAACAGTAGTCTCCTCCTCTTTGTAGGGCTTATTCCTTTTTAAGCCCTTCAGCTCCTTCCTTAGCTGGATCACTGGATCCTCCATTTCTGTACCATATGTTGGTTGGGAAGAAGTTGCTCCATACTGGTGCCTTATCTGCTCCAAGCGTGTGGCTGTGTTGATGAACTCCTCTATGGAGGCTGTAGGTAACACTAATTCCTTTATTTTGCATTGGGTGGCCACTGGTAGGGGCTTAGCTAACCATTTCTTAACAAAAAAAACGTGTGGTGGATCTGGCAATTTAGCCATTAGTGCTTTGGCCCTAGTCACAAACTCTAGGAACTTTTCTCCTGGACCCAATCTCAAATTTTCTAGTTCTTCTATGATAATCTCTGCAGTGTTGCCATGTTGGAATTGATTTTTAAATGCATCTTTCATCACATCCCAAGTGGTACAATGGTTTTCAGCAAACTGGTTGAACCACTTATCTGCTAATCCCTCTAATGTGGCAGGGAAGAGAATCAAAAAGGCATCCTCCCTACCCATTAAGCCTCTAGTCTTACATAGTGCCAAAAACCTTCTAATGTGTTCATCCGGATCCTCCTGAGCTAGGCCTTTGAAAGAAGGAAACTTTATATTTAATCTAGAGAG
>MU260055.1:1575000-1585000 GCA_020310875.1 Ceratopteris richardii
ACAATTTACAAAGGATTTTTAAACTAATTAGGACAAAGTAGTCCTCTAGTCGGGTGAAAAAATCAAGTAACTGTTGGATCAAAGTAAACCATTATACAAACATCTAAGTTAGATGTTTGGGACAACCAAACTTAAAGTTCTCCAAAATAAATTCAGGTGAATCAAGAATTCTCAAAGTCTTGTAAGGGATAAGAATCCCACCTTCATTACTAAATTCATGCATTAGTTATGCCTAGAAATGGACTAGTAATTTGAATCCACCTAGTTCACATGTTTGTGCCTAGATCGCAGATCCAAAAACTCTGAATTAGCCAGGGATGTATTTAGATCTACCCTCATTATTCTTCACTAGTTTGTACTTTGTCCTGTTCATCAAAGTGCAAAACCAGATAGTGTTTTGAATCATTTGGGCAGGGATGCCACCACAGAGATGAGACATGTTCTTCTAGTTTTGGAACATGACCATGTTCTTCCAGTTTTAGAACATGAGGCTCGGGGGTTGCCTACAGTATGTATATAGCTCTATTTCTGAGGAAGAAAATATTTTCCAAGGGGGGAAGAATGTAATAAAGTAAGTCTACGATCCAAGGGTCTGGCCGGTTCAGACAGATCTGAAATCGGACACCGTTTGGTCATCCGTGTGTATGACCAAAGATCTCGAGTTTAGACTTACTAGGAGGTCTTGTGCTCTTGTGAACAAGTGATCCACTTCGCCTAGTGGTTAAGACTCAAGGGTTTGAAGGAAGAGGTCTTGGGTTCAACCCCCATGGGATACATGGGGAGAGTGTTTTGCCCAAAGAGCTCTAGAACCTTCTAGAAGCATCCACTGGAGTTAACTCTGGCTAACGGGGACACTTGGCGCACATGTAGTTACATGGCTGACACTTGGATGGTTAGTATCCACCTGCCCAAGAAGGCAGTCCCCTAGAGAGAGCTATATATAGAGGCATTTGGTTGGGAGGAGAGTCATCTCTCAAGCATGTGGTGGTCGTAATCCTTATTCTCTTGCATTATTGTGGGATTTGAATTCAAGACCTACCAGCTAGGAGTATGATGGGCTAACCACTTGCCCCAAAAGCCATGGTTGAGGATTACTTCCTAATCCTCTCTCTTAGGGTGTAGTTCAACCATCTCCTATGTGTCAAGGGTGTGGTTCAACCATCTCCAACCTATCAGTTTATTACATTCTTCCCCCTTTGGTCAATCATTGTCCTCAATGATCTACTCTTGTATCTCTCTAGCCTCGGTGATCAGCCCCTTGAACTCCCTAGGTACATTTGAATTGATGTCCTCAACCTCGCACAGTTTCTTGAACCATCTTGTCCTCAACCTTGGTGTCTTGAGCCTTGCCTTTCCGCTTATTGGCCACTTTGCCTATAGACTTGCCTTGCTCTCAACCTTGGTGTTTTGAGCCTTGCCTTTTCGCTTCTTGTCCACTTGCCTACGGACTTGCCTTGCTCTCAACCTTGGTATCTTGAACCTTGCCTTTTTGCTTCTTGGCAACTAGCCTACGGACTTGCCTTGCTCTCAACCTCGGTCTCTTGAACCTGGTTCTCACCCATGCTATGTATCTTGGATCTCCAATCTAGTGTTTTCAATTGAATGCTCCTTCCGAGAGCTTTCCAACGGTATATTACACATCGAAATCCGACCTACGGATTGGGAGATACACTCAAATCTTTGTTAAGCTTACCTTTGAAATCGATGCGCGCGCCTTCCATCCACCTTGCCCAAGTCTACTTCCTTAGCTCTGATACCAATTGTGGGATTTGAACTCAAGACCTACCAGCTAGGAGTATGATGGGCTAACCACTTGCCCCAAAAGCCATGGTTGAGGATTACTTCCTAATCCTCTCTCTTAGGGTGTAGTTCAACCATCTCCTATCTATCAAGGGTGTGGTTCAACCATCTCCAACCTATCAGTTTATTACAACATGTATACATATATCACACACATGCACACACACATATACATGAAACACGCATACGTGCATACTAACACATCTATACATATAATACACATGAATACACACACTTATGCATACATACATGACAAAAATTTGCTCCTCGAAAATATGGCTATATATAAAATTTTAGGCATACCCCGAGCTTCATGTTCTAACTTAAAAGAACATGAGTTCATCTCTCTAGTGGGATTCACCGATATTCTACTTGAATAAAGGAGAATTTATTATCTAATATCCATGCAAATGATTCAAGTTATCGATCGATAACTAGAGTAGGATTTACTATCTAATCTACTCATGTCTTTTCATTATTGCCATCATTTTGGTAAGACATCAATATAGTCTCATCTTCATTATCTTTATTGATTTCATTTATTTCCTCTATTGTTAAATCTGTGTTCTCATGAATGGCATGATCTATTGATGGACTAATATCGATTTTTGGTAATTCCTCTTCATCATTAATAGAATCAGCATGTAGAGTATTATCCTCTTCATCAAGAAGATTAGTATCTTTGTCATGTACAATGATTCTAATTTTTCTTTCAGATGTCGATATATCAGTATCTGATGGTGAATCATCAAGATGGTTTTCTTCGATCTGTATAACAGTAAATTGTTCAAACAATGACCTATCTCTAGGTTGAACATGAATGAATTGCCACCAAGGATGAGCATCAGGGTTTTTATTAAAAAAAATGATTGTTCAATATGCCTAGGAAGAATATATGGTTCTCTAGTAGATCGCATTACCTTGGAAGAATCAATTGCCCAAAACCCAGATAATTAGTAAAGAGAAACTAATATACATATATGTGAAAAATAGAATATTATTAAAATAAAATTACCTTTCATTCACAACCTATCATTAACCCTCTCTGCTCATTTGAGATTTCTTCATTATTTGCATTGGCTTGTTGCAAATGAGTATAAAGCCAAACCGTGAAAGAAGGTGTATTTGTAATCCATTATTAACGAGATTATGTCTATATCTTTTGTATCTCCATCTTTTAGTTCAGAGATTTTGAAGTTCCTATTCATACTCGCTAACGAATGCTTGCATGCATTCGCTATTATATGCTACAAAAGTAGAAACATCATTTTTTTTTCTAGAAATGTAAATAAAAATGGAACTCCCTTACGTGATATTACCTCGCTTATTATTTTTGAAGAAGAATCCTTGGTCCATGCATGTGGAGCTTCTTCATGAATTCTTTCAAGGTACTCACTAACATAGTACATGCACTCCTCAAGCATCCAACCCTTTTCCATGGATCCTTCTGCTTGCTCTTTTCCGCACATAACCTTTTAATATCCCCATAAATCGCTCAAATCAAAACATCCATCAAGTGTTTACAACACTTGCAATCTCTATTTCATCCACAAGATGGACTAATAAATGAAATCAATATCAAAAATTGAAGTAGGAAGCTCTTTCTGCATCAAACATAGTAGCTCCTTGCATTCACGTTTCTTTTGTGGGATCGAGTTTTTATTAATCTCTTTTGATGTAATCCACCTATACACATCATTAAAAATGTTATGAAGAAATTAACTCAAAAATAAAAGATATCAAATATTCATATATACTAAATATAAAAGTATCATAATTACCGTATAAGTGATCCAAGATGATATATCACATCTCGTACTCCTTTTTTTGTACATCCATCGATAACCAAAGGTAAAATGTGCTTCAAAAAGTTATGCCAATTGTGGGTCTTTAACCCAAAAAAGCTCTTACCATCCATAGTAAACATGTTCTGGAAAGATGTTCCATATCCTGTAAGAGTGTGAATTAACTGAATGCTACTATTGATAGGCTGCATCTCTTTTATCCTAAGTACCCAAGGATGCAAATGCATCAGTCATTTCCAGTCGATGTCTATCAAAAATTGGCCATAACTTTGGTTTTGAGTTTTGGTCCTTCAAATCATTCCTTGATGCTATGGTGTCTTTTAATCCAAGAAGATGTTGCCATAATGAATAACCAATGTTGTTGAATATATGCATAGGATCAAGAAGATGACATACCTTTAACTCTTTCTAATACTCCAAAGAATACCATATCGATATATTCTCTACGAGTGCCAATTTTCCTTTATCTCTCTTCGCATTCTCATTATCTTCATCATCATTGAAGATTTTTGATTCTGGATCTATCAGAGACCCATCTTTCCATTTTTTATACCAATCCATAGGCTTCATTGGTTTTGGACACTCACCTGTTTCAAGCTTTCCATTAAAATGTATCACTTCTCTTTTACATCTTAATGGATGATCATCAGGCAAGAATCGTTGATGTTGAGAATAAATATTGTTGTTGAGATTCTTACTATAAATTGATCTAAACCAATCACCACAATATGGACAAGCTTTATAACCCTTAGTAGATATTCCTGCATCATGAAAATGATAAAAATATAATTAGATTAACTCACATATATTTGTTATATTCCAAAGATGTACATGCTTGGAGGAACAAGAAGTTCCTTGCTCGGGGGATAGCCAAGGCCAAAAGCCAGAGAGTTCATACAAGGTATCTACTCATGATGGTCAGATGAATAGAGGGACCTTAAAGAGAACTCTAGATGGTGACTATGCAAGGGCTATAAATAGGTTGGGAAGTGAGTCCCAGGCATGTCATTCTCCACTTTTCACAATTGGTATCAAGGCATGGTGGAGAGATCTGTGGAGGGCAAGAATGAGAAGATTGGATGCTAATTATGGAGATCTTCATCGTCCATGATGTCTCACGAGTAGCCATGGAGAGAGGTTCGTGTGGAGCTCGAACTTCGAGTAGCCTTGGGTGGTGCAGATCACAGAGCAATAAGGAAAGGAAAACGAATTCTTCATCAAAAAGCATGGGTGGAAACTTCAACAAGCAAGGGATCAATTTTGATCTTTGACCACAAGCTGCAAGAGGCTAGATTTGAACCCAGGACCTTTGGTTCAAAAGGTAAAAACTCTAGCCAACTTGCCTATCTTACTTGATGGAGACCTTTTCCCAAAAGTATGATATGATATGTACTTGGCTTTGTGTGAAATGAATAGAAAGAGAGAGGAATAGAGAGAGAGAGAAAGAAAGAGAAGGAGAAAGAGAAGAAGGAAAGAAAGAGAAGGAGAAAGAGAAGAAGGAGAAAGAAAGAAAGACAAAGAGAAGAAGGAAAGAGAGAAAGAGAGAAAGAGAAAAAATAAAGAGGAGGAAGAAAGAAAGAGAAAGAGAAGAAGGAAAGAGAGAAAGAGAAACAAAGAAAGAGAAGGAGAAAGAGAAAGAAAGAGAAAGAGAAGAAGGAAAGAGAGAAATAGAAACAAAAAAAGAGAAGGAGAAAGAGAAAGAAAGGGAAAGAGAAGAAGGAGAAAAGAGAGATAGAAAGAGAGAAGCCACGAGAGGTAGGGCAAAAAAAAGAGATGGAGAGAGAGATATATATAGAGAAAGAGATGAAAAACCCGAGAGGTAGAGAGAAAGAGATAAAATAATATGAAGGAGCAAGAAATGGATGAACAAAGAGGAAGAGAGAAGATGAAAGTGAAGATTACAGAGAGAAGAAAAAAATTAGAAAGAGAGAGAAAAGTATAGAAAGATCAAGGTTAGTATACTACCTTTACTAAAATGGATATAACTCTCTCATATGATGCCCAAATTCAAGGGCTTTCCAATGACTTGCTGCAAGCTATCATTGGCTAATTAGAAACCACCTATAGAGAGTATTTAATTCTTTGCATACTTCTTTAAAGAGGTATGCTGCCCAGTCACCTAGCTCCATTGTTTTGGCCATAACTTCCTAGTAGAATATCCAAATAAAGAAATTCAAATTGGTATAAATTCTAAGCTTCACGCTCTTTCTTTTGATGGGTTATATGCCATATTCTGACCATTTCAAGCCATCTCTACTCAATCTCTTTTATGGATGTTGGCTAGCAAGAAAGTATTTTTGAATTACTTGAGTGTCCAATTATGATAATTAGGAGTTACTAAACATATTTTGAATCATTTTGGATAGGAATGAGTTGCTTTTCTTACCTTTGCATCAATTTTTTGCTTTTAAATATGTTCATTTGAATAATTTTTGCATCAAACTTTATGCTTTTGCATTGTATTCTCTTCCAATGTTATGACACTAACATTGAAATGTGCATGAAAGTTAGTTTGAAATGAATTCATCTATGCATATGAAGTTACACTAACTTATGTTGATTCATAGAAGCATGCACAAGTTGTTGTTGTGTGTTTTAAGATCAAAATATCTCTGGACATGAAATTGCAGCCTCTAGAATTTATGAAATGGTGAAAGACCATGTCCCTAGAGGTGATTGGTTCTCTTAGCTGATTTACTAAAATTGGATGATTTTTCTTTCTAACATTAGAAAAACATCTCCAGATGGTGTGTACAAAATATCAAGAAGAAATGTGTCTGTGTCTAGGAGATATAAGGAAAAGAGTAAACATTAGCCTCTGCCAATTTTTAAAATATTGCAAGTATAGAGGCTTAGTATTTTGGTCATTGTGAAAGCATCAAATGTCCAAATAGTATGAAATTTATATCAATTGATTTAGGTACCAGTACCTATAGGCTGTGAAAATTTTAAACAAACTAGATATCAATTGGTAGGTCAAATGACCTATTCTTCTCAAAACAGTTGTTGGCGAGGATTTGCCAAAGAGTGGTACATGTGTCTGCTAAACACATGGTTGTTTCATATTGAAAGCTCCAGTTTCAAAACTTTTTCGTTGAGAAGCTACTCCAATAGAGACCCTATGAGATATCCAAAATTCAAAGATTTTGAAGTTTCTCTTCCCAGTTAGAAGATATTCTAGAAGTGCAGCAGCATTGTTTTTAGGCTCACTTAAGCATAGGTGTAGCAGAGATAGAATGATTCATTTTGTTGGTATATTTAGGTATTGATGTGTGTGAATGCTCTAGGACTATCGAGGCACTTTTCTCCCTCTTTAGGAGGTTTTCTTCCCCCGACTAGTATGTATGCCTATTTCCCTAACAGGCTACTTTCTTATGAGTTGATATTTGATGCAAGCCGCATCCTTCACAACTCTAGTTGAGTTGATTTATCATATCATTTCTCAGCTCAAGATGAGTTGATGTTAGAGACAGTTTTGAGTTATAAAGTCGTAGGAATGACTTTGTCCTTTCCATAGATGGAGGGAAACACCTTAGGAATACTTCATGATTTCATTTATTATTATCTATGGTTGTGAGTACTCAGCGATTTATTCTTACCATTTTGAGAGAAGAAGAGAATTGTTCAACTTTAATGGCATACGCACATCTATGTGGGGCATAAATTTTGGTGATATGGGACATCAAACTTTGTATTCTACCTAGTTGTAGGGCAGATGGTATGGGAGAGAAGTCTTTGAGATTGTATTTTTTATATGATCTTCTTATTATTGGACAGCAGAGGGGCAGTTGAGACAGTCACTCTGTATGTGACCACAAACAAGGCAAGTCTATAGGCAAGTAGCCTAGAAGTGAAAAGGTAAGTTTTTCACATAAGAACTCTGAATAGGAAATTGCATTAAGAAGAAATTCATAGAGTATGTACTACTTTATTTGATATGCCTGAGGTTAGGCCATGGTTCATACATAGTGTTTGAGGTGAGTCAGATGCTTAGCCTAGTGGGCTATGAGTGTGCACACATCTACTTATCATTTTTCTATATGTCTACTGGACTCACACTATGGTCCTCATTTAATCTGGGAGTCTCAAATTATTACAATAGTTTACTAGAGACACCTCATTCCTAGTTGGGAATGATTTGATCATGGTAATGATAAGATGGTGGTTAGAGATAAAGCAAGTTCCATCCACTTGGAACATCTTGCATGTTATTATTGAGAAGGTGATGGTAGCTCCACTACTTCCAATACTTTCTTAGCACGTCTTCAATTGGCATGATGGATTTATTTCCACAAAGTGGATTGGGAATTACTTTATACGAGAGATATTTTGGTCCATAGTTGGGATTTTTATATATGATCGATCGAGATTTCGATCCATAGTTTTGATGTGGTTGATTGAGATCTTAGTCCATAGTTTGGATGTGATATATTGAGATCCTTGTCCATAGTTTGGATCATTGACATATTGATATCTTGGTCCATAGTCTGAATCATTGATAGCTTAGAGATTAAGCACTATTTGGAAAAGATTTCCATTTATTTTTAGTATTTTTCCATAGAGACCGGGACATAGTCAGATTGTTTTGGATGAGCATAGTATTTTTGTTTATTACTCTAGTGGAGAAGGTGATTTTGCATGATCATACCATATGACAAGCTTTCAGTGTGTATTTCAGGGAGACAAAGGAAAGCTGACAAGGTCTCTACAGGTGGCAAGCCATCACAAGTTAGTGGTCAAGGTCTAGGCATAGGGAGTCCGAGGATATTCCGAGTACTTATGGTGCACACATCTGGACTCATTGACCTCAGAGGGATTCCTATAGTATGCCCAAGGCAAGGACTACTATTGATTGGTGGAAATGCTAGATAGGAAGCATAGAGACTAGTCGTCTACTTTTTGAGCATCTAATATTTCACACACCTACACACTCTACTCTTATTATTTGGAATCACAAATTCTGATTCCCATGTTTATAGCTCCTTCTATATCATTGAGGAAAATGATCTTTAGAAGGGGGAGAGAGTGTTATATTCCACAAATGTACATTCTTGGAGGAACAAGAAGTTCCTTGCTCCGGGGATAGCCAAGGCCAAAAGCCAAAGAGTTCATATGAGGTACCTACTCATGATGGCCAGATGAGTAGAGGAACCTTAGGGAGAACTCTAGATGGTGACTAGACAAGGGCTATAAATAAGTTGGCAGGTGAGTCCCAGGCATTTCATTCTCCACTTCTCACAATATTTGTATGCATATTATATGAAAAAATTACATCAATACCTGAACGAACACCATATCCTGGAAAATCATGAATAGTCCAAGCCACAATACCACGAACCATAATATATCTCTCATTGATGCTTTTCGATACATCAATGACATTAATTCCTCTCCATAACTCTTGGAGATCGTCAATGAGAGGAGCAAGATATATATTCATATCTTTAACTTGTCTTTTTCCTAGGATTAAAAGTGAAAGCATTCAATGTTCCTTCTTAATGCTAAGATATGGCAAAAGATTGTAGTCTATGACTACCACTCACCATGTTGACCATTTACTAGATTTCATGGAGAATAGATTAACCCCATCTAATGCAACTCCTAACTTTAGATTCTATGGTTTTTGTGCAAAATCAATCCATGTAAAATCAATATGCTAAAAAGTTGCACTATCTATTGGAATTATGATTATTCCATCAGTAATTTTATGATCATGTCCCCATGTCAAAAGCTTTGATAATTCAAGGCTTTGAAACATATGTCTAATGCCTAGAGCCAATGGAAAATTTCTCGATAACGTTTTCGGGATTTTACCTTCTTCGTCCTTATATCGAGGAGATTTACATTTTGGACATGTCAAAGAGTCTATATATTCACCTCTATATAAAATACAATCGTTAGATCATGCATGTATACATTGATAATATATAACAAGATTGTTGATTATCTTCTTTATTTCATCATGTGAGGTAGGAAGAATATTCTGATTTGGTAAAACCTTTTCAAATAATAGCCTATAAGTTCATGAAAAAAGTCATATTAATAAAAATAAATAAATACACACACACACACACATATATATATATATATGTAATGTTATGTATGTGTGTATATGTTGTATATGTGTATATGTATGTATATATATATGTATGTGTATGTGTATGTGTGTATGTATCTGTATGTATGTATGTGTGTGTGTATGTATGTATGTATGTGTAGGTGTATATATTTTATTTCGTTTCTAATTTTCTTTTTGTTTATTGTGGTATGCAGGCTTTCATATAGATATCTAGACCACTCAATCATTTGGTTGTCTCCCATTTTATAGTTAATCAATTGCTTGCCTTGCTAACTAAGACTTACATATTTATTTACAAATATAAAGTATCAGTAGC
>MU260055.1:1590000-1602500 GCA_020310875.1 Ceratopteris richardii
GAACGTACTTGACTTTGATAAAGAAACTGTTCTAAATTCTGTATTCCACATTCTTGAAAATGTTGGTTGAGATAATTTATTATATCCCAAACTCTCTAATGTCATATTCACCTCTCGAAGAATATCCACTTGTTTATAATGTGATGGAAGCACTCTTTGTGTTTCACGAGAACCATCAGTACATGTTCTCAACTTGTGTGGCATTTGATCTGCATTATTATCAATGAAATCATGTATCAAAGCTTTTGCCATTTCTACATGTTTGATACTTTTTTTAAGTATTCCATTATTCCCATGAATGGATACCTTTTGACCAAGTAGAAACTTTTCTCGTAGCCTATAAAATGAGCTCTTTCCAATACCATGAATTAAATACCATGCCTTGATACATACTTCTTTTGCATTAAACATGAAATTAAAACTCGAGCGCTGACTTGAGTTCACAAAGTTACCTTTGTACACCATACTCATGCAATCCAATACATATTTGCATCTATCTGAATAGCATTGTCCCCAAAAGTTTAATCTTGCTTCCAGTATTTTAGCCCTACTAGCTACTTGACAACATCTCTGTTCACAACAATCATGCATTGAAACCATCTGAATTCTCTCAAATGAGCATCTCTTATTAGGAGCCAATGTAGTACTTTTTCTAACCTTGTGGATGTAACTTCTTTTTTTTTGGTTCACTTCAAAATATCCACAGTTACTATTTTCCATATGAAAATCCTTTTGTTGATCTGATTCCATTCGAAGAGGAGAAACAACTTGTATATCATTAAAACAATGTTGAATATCAATTGCATGAGAATAATTCTTATCAACATCTACATCCTCAATACCATTGCAATTATCATCATCGATGTTGTATGATGACGTAAAGCAAAAATTTGGATTCTCTCCAGCTTCAAGATCCACATCCTCAATACCATTGCAATGATCATCTTCAATGTCATACAGTGAGTTAAAGCCTAATTTTTGTATCATAGGCTCACCATCTTCTGTAATGATTTGGAGTATAGGCCAACTGACCAATTTCAAAGTTGAATCCAAAGTTGATGCATCCACAGTTTCATCCATAATAACACCTAGGCAACTTTCTCCCAACTCTTTGCAATTTATAGCATCCCATGGATTTACCAATAAAACAATAGCAGTTGCATATCTTTCATGCTTTTCATGATCCAACAAGATGACTCTCTTTCCTTTCCACTTTTCTCTTTCTTCAAGTTGACTAGATATAGTTTGCTTTGTTGCCATCTTGATTTTGCCTGTAAAGAATAAATGAGAAATTAACAATGCTATTCAATTGATCATTCTTTCAATAATTATTGTAAAAATAATCAATTGAATTAAAACTAGATACAACCATCATTTCCACAAAAAATAATCCATATTTGCATATACAGACATTCACTAATTGGACTTAACTTTGAGTCTAGTCAAAAATCAAGGAAACTACAAGAATAAAAATCTCTAACTTCATTTTGATGCTAGCATGTTAAGAGGCAATCAAACCATCCCTGAAATGATATTATGTATGTCTTTGTATGTGTGTATTTTAGTTGTACAATACTATCATGTTTGGCTCACTTAATTTTGAGCTTCTTCTATTCTAAATTGAATAGAGGCTCAAACTTAAGTTCGAGCCTTTCAAACTGCACATTGAATGGAGCTTCAAACTTGAGTTTGAGCCAATCAATAAAACTACAAGAATAAAAAACTCTAACTTCATTTTGATGCTAGCATGTTAAGAGGCACTCAAACCATCCCTGAAATGATATTATGTATGTCTTTGTATGTGTGACAACATAAAATTCATGGGCCGACTCTACGTTCAACAGACATTCAATTTTAAACTCCAACTTGAATCGACATCCAAACGTAAGCTTCACCTTCAGTTAGTTCTTTTGGATGTAAGAGAGTATTCAACGTAATAGTAGGCTCAAACTTAAGTTCGAGCGTCTTTTATTAAAATTTCAAAATAGATTCAAGTTAAAAATATTATCATGTTTGCTGAAAAAGCTTAGAGGCTCGAACTTAAGTTCGAGCCTCATTTGTAACTAAACAAATTGAGACTTGACATGATTCAAAGCAGTCCGAGCCTCATTTATGTGACACCATAAAATTCATGGGCTCGAACTTAAGTTCGAGTCTCATATCACGTGAAGACTCAAACTTGATATGATTCTAAAGGTGCGAATTTTAAGTTCGAGCCTCTTAGCTCTTTTGGATTCATGAGTTAAGAGGCTCGAACTTAACTTCTAACAACTTTTGGAAAAGCTGAAAAAGTCTGAGCTTCATAATTCAACTCATATGATTCAGAGGCTTAGCTTTTGAAGATGCAAGAAGATTTTGAGTTAAAAATATTAGTGTTTTTACCAGAAAACTTGAGATGCTCGAACTTAAGTTGAAGCCTGTTTTTGCCGGAAAACTTGAGAGGCTCGAACCTAAGTTGGAGCCTCATATCATATGAGCCAACAATCCTAAACTTGATATGACTCATGGGCTCGAACTTGAGTTCGAATCTATAAGTCCTTTTGGATCCAAGAGAGTGTTGAACTTAACATGCTCGAACTTAAGTTTTAGCCTTTCTCACTCTTAGTTGAATAAAGACTGGAACTTAAGTTCAGCCTCTTCGATTCCAAGGTCAATAGAATCTTAAACTCCAACTTGAATCAATATCCAAACTTAAGTTCACCTTCACTCACTTGAAGTTGAATAGAGGTTTCCATCTCACTCTTAGTTGAATAAAGACTGAAACTTAAGTTCAGCCTCTTCGATTCCAAGGTCAATAGAATCTTAAACTCCAACTTGAATCAATATCCAAACTTAAGTTCACCTTCACTGACTTGAAGTTGAATAGAGGTTTCCACTATAAATTTGAACTTATCGTGACAAAGTTAAATAGAGGCTCAAACTTAAGTGCGACTCCAAATTGTATATGAGAGGCTCGAACTTAAGTTTGAGCGTCATATCATGTGACCAAACAATCTCGAACTTGATATGATTCAGAGGCTCCAAATTGAATACAGGCTCAAACTCTCTCTATCCAAGTTGAAATGAAATTCAAACTGAAGTTCATAGTTTGAATTTCAATATCCCTATCTTATGTACAAACTTAAGTTTGGGTTTCTCAAGTTTTCTGAAGTTCATATCATGTGATCCAACAATCCTGAACTTGATATGGTTGGAAAAAGCTGAGAGGCTCAAACTCCTCTTTGTTCTTTTGCACATAACACACAACAATCCCAAACTTGATATGACTGGAAAAGCTCAGAGGCTCGAACTTAAGTTCGAGCCTCTTTGTTCTTTTCCTTATATCATGTGACCAAACAATAATAAACTTGATATGGTTGGAAAAGCTCAAAGGCTCGAACTTAATCTTTTGCACATAAGACACAACAATCCTAAACTTGATATGGCTGGAAAAGCTCAGAGACATGAACTTAAGTTCGAGCCTCTTTGTTCTTTTGCACATAAGACACAAGAAACATAAACTTGATATGGCTGGAAAAGCTCAGAGGCTCGAACTTAAGTTCGAGCCTCTTTGTTCTTCTGTTCATATCATGTGATCCAACAATCCTGAACTTGATATGGTTGGAAAAGCTTAGAGGCTCGAACTTAAGTTCGAGCTTCTTTGTTCTTTCGCTTATATCACGTGACCCAACAATTCTAAACTTGATATGGTTGGAAAAGCTTAGAGACTCGAACTCAGAACCTCTTTGTTCTTTTGCTCATATCATATAACCAAACAATCCTAAACTTGATAAGGTTAGAAAAGCACAGAAACTCGAACTTAAGTTGGAAAAGCTCAGAGGCTCAAACTTAATTCTTTTGCACATCAGAAACAACAATCCTAAACTTGATATGGCTAGAAAAGCTGAGGCTCATATCATGTGATCCAACAAATCCTGAACTTGATATGGTTGGAAAAGCTAAGAGGCCCGAACTTAAGTTCGAGTCTCTTTGTTCTTTTGCACATAAGACACAACAATCCTAAACTTGATATGGTTGGAAAAGCTGAGAGGCTCGAACTTAAGTTTAAGCCTCTTTGTTCTTTTGCTCATATCATGTGATCCAACAATTCTAAACTTGATATGGTTGGAAAAGCTCAGAGGCTCTAACTCCTCTTTGTTCTTTTGCTCATATCATGTGACCAAACAATCCTAAACTTGATATGGTTGGAAAAGCTCTTTGTTCTTTTGCTCATATCATGTGATCCAACAATCCTAAACTTGATATGGTTGGAAAAGCTCAGAGGCTCGAACTTAAGTTCGATCCTCTTTGTTCTTTTGCACATAAGACAACAACAATCCTAAACTTGATATGGTTGGAAAAGCTGAGGCTCATATCATGTGATCCAACAATCCTAAACTTGATATGGTTGGAAAATCTCAGAGGCTCGAACTTAAGTTCGAGCCTCTTTGTTCTTTTGCACATAAGACACAACAATCTTAAACTTGATATGGCTGGAAAAGCTGAAGCTCATATCATGGTGATCCAACAAATCCTGAACTTGATATGGTTGGAAAAGTTCAAATTATGGCTCGAACTTAAGTTCGAGCCTCTTTGTTCTTTTGCACATAAGACACAACAATCCTAAACTTGATATGGTTGGAAAAGCTGAGAGGCTCGAACTTAAGTTTGAGCCTCTTTGTTCTTTAACTCATATCATGTGAACCAACAATCCTGAACTTGATATGGTTGGAAAAAGCTGAGAGGCTCGAACTCGTCTTTGTTGTTTTGCTTATAACAACTTTTGGAAAAGCTGAAAAAGTCTAAGCTTCATAACTCAGCTCATATGATTAAGAGGCTTAGCTTTTGTAGATGCAAGAAGATTTGAGTTAAAAATATTAATGTTTTTACTAGAAAACTTGAGAGGCTCGAACTTAAGTTGAAGCCTGTTTTTGCCGGAAAACTTGAGAGGCTCGAACTTAAGTTGGAGCCTCATATCATATGAGCCAACAATCCTAAACTTGATATAACTCACGGGCTCGAACTTGAGTTCGAATCTATAAGTCCTTTTGGATCCAAGAGAGTGTTGAACTTAACTCCAACAATCCCAAACACACAACAATCCCAAACTTGATATGACTGGAAAAGCTCAGAGGCTCGAACTTAAGTTCGATCCTCTTTGTTCTTTTGCACATAAGACAACAACAATCCTAAACTTGATATGGTTGGAAAAGCTGAGGCTCATATCATGTGATCCAACAATCCTAAACTTGATATGCTTGGAAAAGCTCAGAGGCTCGAACTTAAGTTCGAGCCTCTTTGTTCTTTTGCACATAAGACACAACAATCATAAACTTGATATGGCTAGAAAAGCTGAAGCTCATATCATGTGATCCAACAAATCCTGAACTTGATATGGTTGGAAAAGTTCAAAGTCTTGAACTTAAGTTCGAGCCTCTTTGTTCTTTTGCACATAAGACACAACAATCCTAAACTTGATATGGTTGGAAAAGCTGAGAGGCTCGAACTTAAGTTCGAGCCTCTTTGTTCTTTTGCTCATATCATGTGATCCCACAATCCTGAACTTGATATGGTTGGAAAAAGGTGAGAGGCTCGAACTCCTCTTTGTTCTTTTGCTCATAACAACTTTTGGAAAAGCTGAAAAAGTCTGAGCTTCATAACTCAGCTCATATGATTCAGAGGCTTAGATTTTGTAGATGCAAAAAGATTTGAGTTAAAAATATTAATGTTTTTACTAGAAAACTTGAGAGGCTCGAACTTAAGTTCAAGCCTGTTTTTGCCGGAAAACTTGAGAGGCTCGAACTTAAGTTGGAGCCTTATATCATATGAGCCAACAATCCTAAACAAGATATAACTCACGGGCTCGAACTTGAGTTGGAATCTATAAGTCCTTTTGGATCCAAGAGAGTGTTGAACTTAACATGCTCGAACTTAAGTTTTAGCCTTTCTCACTCTTAGTTGAATAAAGACTGGAACTTAAGTTCAGCCTCTTCGATTCAGAGGCTTAGCTTTTGTAGATGCAAGAAGATTTGAGTTCAAAATATGAGTGGTTTTACCAGAAAACTTGAGAGGCTCGAACTTAAGTTGGAGCCTTATATCATATGAGCCAACAATCCTAAACTTGATATGACTCACGGGCTCGAACTTGAGTTCGAATCTATAAGTCCTTTTGGATCCAAGAGAGTGTTGAACTTAACATGCTCGAACTTAAGTTTTAGTCTTTCTCACTCTTAGTTGAATAAAGACTCGAACTTAAGTTCAGCCTCTTAGATTCCAAGGTCAATAGAATCTTAAACTCCAACTTTAATCAATATCCAAACTTAAGTTCACCTTCACTGACTTGAAGTTGAATAGAGGTTTCCACTATAAATTTGAACTTATCGTGACAAAGATAAATAGAGGCTCAAACTTAAGTGCGACTCCAAATTGTATAAAGGATCCCCAAAGTTAAATAGAGGCTCAATCTATTTCTTGGAGAAGCTGAGAGGATCGAACTTAAGTTTGAGTGTCATATCATGTGACCAAACAATCTCGACCTTGATATGATTCAGAGGCTCCAGATTGAATACAGGCTCAAACTCTCTCTATCCAAGTTGAAATGAAATTCAAACTGAAGTTCATAGTTTGAATTTCAATCCTATTTTATTTACAAACTTAAGTTTGGGTTTCTCAAGTTTTCTGAAGTTCATATCATGTGATACAACAATCCTGAACTAGATATGGTTGGAAAAAGCTCAAAAGCTCGAACTTAATCTTTTGCACACAATACACAACAATCCTAAACTTAATATGGCTGGAAAAGCTCAGAGACACGAACTTAAGTACGAGCCTCTTTGTTCTTTTGCACCTAACACACAACAATCCTAAACTTGACATGGCTGAAAAAGCTGAGGCTTATATCATGTGATCCAACAATCCTAAACTTGATTTGGGTGTCAAAGCTCAGAGGCTCGAACTTAAGTTCGAGCCTCTTTGTTCTTTTGCACATAAGACACAAGAAACCTAAACTTGATATGGCTGTAAAAGCTCAGAGGCTCGAACTTAAGTTCGAGCCTCTTTGTTATTCTGTTCATATCATGTGATCCAACAATCCTGAACTTGATATGGTTGGAAAAGCTGACTCTTTGTTCTTTTGCACATAAGACACAAGAAACTTAAACTTGATATGGCTGTAAAAGCTCAGAGGCTCGAACTTAAGTTCGAGCCTCTTTGTTATTCTGTTCATATCATGTGATCCAACAATCCTGAACTTGATATGGTTGGAAAAGCTGAGAGGCTCGAACTTAAGTTTGAGTCTCTTTGTTCTTTTACTCATATCACGTGACCCAACAATTCTAAACTTGATATGGTTGGAAAAGCTCAGAGGCTCGAACTCAGAGCCTCTTTGTTCTTTTGCTCATATCATATAACCAAACAATCTTAAACTTGATATGGTTAGAAAAGCACAGAGACTCGAACTTAAGTTGGAAAAGCTAAGAGGCTCGAACTTAATTCTTTTGCACATAACACATAACAATCCTAAACTTGATATGGCTGGAAAAGCTGAGGCTCATATCATGTGATCCAACAAATCCTGAACTTGATATGGTTGGAAAAGCTCAGAGGCTCCAACTTAAGTTCGAGCCTCTTTGTTCTTTTGCACATAAGACACAACAATCCTAAACTTAATATGGCTAGAAAAGCTTAGGTTCATATCATGTGATCCAACAATCCTAAACTTAATATGGTTGGAAAAGCTCAGAAGCTTGAACTTAAGTTCGAGCCTCTTTGTTCTTTTGCACATAAGATACAAAAATCCTAAACTTGATATGGCTGGAAAAGCTGAAGTTCATATCATGTGATCCAACAATCCTGAACTTGATATGGTTGGAAAAAGCTGAGAGGCTCGAACTCCTCTTTGTTCTTTTGCACATAACACACAACAATCCCAAAGTTGATGTGACTGGAAAAGCTCAGAGGCTCGAACTTAAGTTCGAGCCTCTTTGTTCTTTTCCTCATATCATGTGACCAAACAATACTAAAGTTGATATGGTTGGAAAAGCTCAAAGGCTTGAACTTAATCTCTTGCACATAAGACACAACAATCCTAAACTTGATATGGCTGGAAAAGCTCAGAGACACGAACTTAAGTTCGAGCCTCTTTGTTCTTTTGCACGTAACACACAACAATCCTAAACTTGACATGGCTGAAAAAGCTGAGGCTTATATCATGTGATCCAACAATCCTAAACTTGATATGGTTGGAAAAGCTCAGAGGCTCGAACTTAAGTTCGAGCCTCTTTGTTCTTTTGCACATAAAACACAACAATCCTAAACTTGATATGGCTGGAAAAGCTGAGGCTCATATCATGTGATCCAACAATCCTAAACTTGATATGGTTGGAAAACCTCAGAGGCTCGAACTTAAGTTCGAGCCTCTTTGTTCTTTTGCACATAAGACACAACAATCCTAAACTTGATATGGCTGGAAGAGCTAAAGCTCATATCATGTGATCCAACAATCCTAAACTTGATATGGTTGGAAAACCTCAGAGGCTCGAACTTAAGTTCGAGCCTCTTTGTTCTTTTGCACATAAGACACAACAATCCTAAACTTGATATGGCTGGAAGAGCTAAAGCTCATATCATGTGATCCAACAAATCCTGAATTTGATATGGTTGGAAAAGTTCAAAGGCTCTCTTTGTTCTTTTGCACATAAGACACAACAATCCTAAACTTGCTATTGTTTGAAAAGCTGAAGCTCATATCATGTGATCCAACAATCCTAAACTTGATATGGTTGGAAAAGCTTAAGTTCGAGCCTCTTTGTTCTTTTGCACATAACACACAACAATCCTAAACTTGATATCGCTGGAAAAGCTTAAGCTCATATCATGTGATCCAACAAATCCTGAACTTGATATGGTTGGAAAAGTTCAAAGGCTCGAACTTAAGTTCGAGCCTCTTTGTTCTTTTGCACATAAGGCACAACAATCCTAAACTTGATATGGTTGGAAAAGCTGAGAGGCTCAAACTTTGATATGGTTGGAAAAGTTCAAAGGCTTGAACTTAAGTTCGAGCCTCTTTGTTCGTTTGCTTATATCATGTGATCCAACAATTCTAAACTTGATATGGTTGGAAAAGCTCAGAGGCTCTAATTCCTCTTTGTTCTTTTGCTCATATCATGTGACCAAAAATCCTAAACTTGATATGGTTCGAAAAGCTCTTTGTTCTTTTGCTCATATCAGGTGATCCAACAATTCTAAACTTGATATGGTTGGAAAAGCTCAAAGGCTCGATCTTAAGTTCGAGCCTCTTTGTTCTTTTGCACATAAGACACAACAATCCTAAACTTGATATTGTTGGAAAAGCTGAAGCTAATATCATGTGATCCAACAATCCTAAACTTGATATGGTTGGAAAAGCTCAGAGGCTCGAACTTAAGTTCGATCCTCTTTGTTCTTTTGCACATAAGACACAACAATCCTAATCTTGATATGGCTGGAAAAGCTGAGGCTCATATCATGTGATCCAACAATCCTAAACTTGATATGGTTGGGAAAGCTCAGAGGCTCAAACTTAAGTTCGAGCTTCTTTGTTCTTTTGCACATAAGACACAACAATCCTAAAGTTGATATGGTTGGAAAAGTTTAATCTCATATCATGTGATCCAACAAATCCTGAACTTGATATGGTTGGAAAAGTTCAAAGGCTCGAACTTAAGTTCGAGCCTCTTTGTTCTTTTGCTCATATCATGTGATCCAACAATTTTAAACTTAATATGGTTGGAAAAGCTCAGAGGCTCTAACTCCTCTTTGTTCTTTTGCTCATATCATGTGACCAAAAAATCCTAAACTTGATATGGTGGGAAAAGCTCTTTGTTCTTTTACTCATATCATGTGATCCAACAATTATAAACTTGATATGGTTGGAAAAGCTCAGAGGCTCGAACTTAAGTTCGATCCTCTTTGTTCTTTTGCACATAAGACACAAGAATCCTAAACTTGATATGGCTGGAAAAGCTGAGGCTCATATCATGTGAGGCTCATATCATGTGATCCAACAATCCTAAACTTGATATGGTTGGAAAACCTCAGAGGCTCGAGCTTAAGTTCGAGCCTCTTTGTTCTTTTGCACATAAGACACAACAATCTTAAACTTGATATGGCTTGAAAAGCTGAAGCTCATATCATGTGATCCAACAAATCCTGAATTTGATATGGTTGGAAAAGTTCAAAGGCTCGAACTTAAGTTCGAGCCTCTTTGTTCTTTTGCACATAAGACACAACAATCCTAAACTTGCTATTGTTGGAAAAGCTGAAGCTCATATCATGTGATTTAACAATCCTAAACTTGATATGGTTGGAAAAGCTAAGAAGCTCGAACTTAAGTTCGAGCCTCTTTGTTCTTTTGCATATAAGACACAACAATCCTAAACTTGATATGGCTGGGAAAGCTGAGGCTCATATCATGTGATCCAACAATCCTAAACTTGATATGGTTGGAAAAGCTCAGAGGCTCGAATTTAAGTTCGATCCTGTTTGTTCTTTTGCACATAAGACAGAACAATCCTAAACTTCATATGGCTGGAAAAGCTGAGGCTCATATCATGTGATCCAACAATCCTAAACTTGATATGGTTGGAAAAGCTCAGAGGCTCAAACTTAAGTTCGAGCTTCTTTGTTCTTTTGCACATAAGACACAACAATCCTAAACTTGATATGGCTGGAAAAGCTTAATCTCATATCATGTGATCCAACAAATCCTGAACTTGATATGGTTGGAAAAGTTCAAAGGCTCGAACTTAAGTTCGAGCCTCATTGTTCTTTTGCTCATATCATGTGATCCAACAATTCTAAACTTAATATGTTTGGAAAAGCTAAGAGGCTCTAACTCCTCTTTGTTCTTTTGCTCATATCATGTGACCAAAAAATCCTAAACTTGATATGGTGGGAAAAGCTCTTTGTTCTGTTGCTCATATCATGTGATCCAACAATTCTAAACTTGATATGGTTGGAAAAGCTCAGAGGCTCGAACTTAAGTTCGTTCCTCTTTGTTCTTTTGCACATAAAACACAAGAATCTTAAACTTGATATGGCTGGAAAAGCTGAGGCTCATATCATGTGAGGCTCATATCATGTGATCCAACAATCTTAAACTTGATATGGTTGGAAAACCTCAGAGGCTCGAACTTAAGTTCGAGCCTCTTTGTTCTTTTGCACATAAGACACAACAATCCTAAACTTGATATGGCTGGAAAAGCTGAAGCTCATATCATGTGATCCAACAAATCCTGAATTTGATATGGTTGGAAAAGTTCAAAGGCTGGAACTTAAGTTCAAGCCTCTTTGTTCTTTTGCACATAAGACACAAAAATCCTAAACTTGACATGGCTGGAAAAGCTGAGGCTCATATCATGTGACCAAACAATGATATGGTTGGAAAAGCCCAGAGGCTCGAACTTAAGTTCGAGCCTCTTTGTTCTTTTGCACATAAGACACGAGGAATCTAAACTTGATATGGCTGGAAAAGCTCAGAGGCTCGAACTTAAGTTCGAGCCTCTTTGTTCTTCTGTTCATATCATGTGATCCAACAATCCTGAACTTGATATGGTTGGAAAAGCTCAGAGGCTCGAACTTAAGTTCGAGCCTCTTTGTTCTTTTGCACATAAGACACAACAATCCTACACTTGACATGGCTGCAGAACCTAAGGCCTATATCATGTGATCCAACAATCCTAAACTTGATATGGTTGCAAAAGCTAAGAGGCTCGGACTTAAGTTTGAGCCTCTTTGTTCTTTTGCACATAAGACACAAGAAATCTAAACTTGACATGGCTGGAAAAGCTCAGAGGCTCGAACTTAAGTTCGAGTGTCTTTGTTCTTCTGTTCATAACATGTGATCCAACAATCCTGAACTTGATATGGTTGGAAAAGCTGAGAGGCTCGAACTTAAGTTCGAGCCTCTTTGTTCTTTTGCACATAACAACAACAATCCTAAACTTGATATGGCTGGAAAAGCTGAGGTTCATATCATGTGATCCAACAATCTTGAACTTGATATGGTTGGAAAAGCTCAGAGGCTCGAACTTAAGTTCGAGCCTCTTCGTTCTTTTGCACATAAAACACACCAATCCTAAACTTGATATGGTTGGAAAAGCTCGAGCCTCTTTGTTCTTTTATTCATATCATGTGATCCAACAATTCTAAACTTGATATGGTTGAAAAAGCTTATGCTTATATCATGTGATCCAACAATCCTGAACTTGATATGGTTGGAAATTCTCAGAGGCTCGAACTCCTCTTTCTTATTTTGCTCATATCATGTGACACAACAACCCTATAACACACAACAATCCTAAACTTGATATGGTTGGAAAAGCTCAGAGGCTCTAACTCCTCTTTGTTCTTTTGCTCATATCATGTGACCAAACAATCCTAAACTTGATATGGTTGGAAAAGCTGAGAGGCTCGAATTTAAGTTCGAGCCTCTTTGTTCTTTTGCACATAAGACACAACAATCCTAAACTTGACATGGCTGG
>MU260056.1:15000-27500 GCA_020310875.1 Ceratopteris richardii
TTTCTACCACTTCCCTGTGGAAGTGTTGGGGCAAGCCAACACTTAGGCCAACGAGAATGAAATTGCAGATGGCTGATGGTCACATAGAAAGACCCTTAGGCTTACTAGAAGGAATGACTCTCACTACATGCGGTGTTGAGTTTGAGCATACTTTCGCCATATGTGATTTTAGCAAGAACCATGCCTATGAGATGATTTTGGGAAGACCATTCATGCGATAGTTGCAAGTGGTACAGGATTGGGGAACTAATTCTCTGTATTTGCAACACCTAGGTGTTACAACCAAAGTCAATCTCAAGGATTACTCTCATAGAGACGTACCGCCTATTCAATGGAATCCCATCCATAGAGCTAAGGATGACACGGAGTCTGTGCACTCCATAGGATCAGGATCCTCCTGGATGCATGAAGACACCCACTTATGGATGTGCAAGGTAGCAGTAGAAGAAGAGAAGAGAGAAAAAGCCAGAGAGATAGGTGCGAAGGAAACCCATAGATCAATTCAAGACCCAGCCTATGCACCTGTAGTATTTCATGACAAAGAATTTGAGCCTCACGGCTGGGCATAAATTTTAGCAACAATGGATGTAGCCATCAACGAGGAACAATGGACACCCCACTGTGATGAGGATGGCTATTACATTTCAGTCTTCTCAATAGAACCAATCATGGGAGATGCAGTTTTAGAAGAATGCGAACCTAGCCCTGATGCATTTGAGGATGCAAGTGACTCCGATCTAGAGTCAATCATCATGGACCCACCCTTTGCATCAGTTGAGGAATACTTCTATGAGGTAGAAGCTCACCCTCAGAGACACGTAGAAATTATGAATGAGGTGAGATTAACCACACAAGTGGTCGCCAAGAGTGAAGGCAAGAAGAGGAAGAAGAAAGAAGTCACACCAGAAGAGGAAGAATCTTTGTTTGAGGTCACTGAAAATTTTAAGAAGTATGAAATAGATGATAGGAGAGTCATGATAAGAATGCCTAAACGTGAGGTGCAATCAAGAGAGGCCTATGATAACAAGGAAACCACCAAGAAAGTAGTTGTAGCCATAGAAGAAGGAGAAGAAAGATGCACTTACATAGGGCATGAACTCACTGAGGAAGAGGTGTATGAGTTGATAGCCTTGCTAAGAGAATACAGAGATGTATTCGCTTGGAGTTACAAGGATTTAAAAGGTGTAGACCCGGACATATGCTCACACACAATTCCCATGACCTCAGATGCCAGACCATCCAAGCAGAAGCCATACACTTATAATGATAACTACGCTGCTAAGATCAAGGAGGAGATAGATAGACTAGTAGAAGCTAGATTCATCTATGAAATTGAGCACACAGAGTGGGTATCCCCCATCGTAGTTGTGCCAAAGAAGAATGGAAAGTTACGTGTGTGCATTAACTTGAAAAAGGTTAATGCTAGCACTATTCGAGATAACTATCCGCTTCCTATTACAGAACATCTCTTAGAAAGAGTAGCAGGCAAGGAAGTGTACAACTTCCTTGATGGATTTTCTGGCTACAATCAGGTAGCCATTGCTCCAGAAGATCAGCATAAGACAGCTTTTGCCACAGAGTGGGGCATATTTGCTTTTTGGTTAGTGCCATTTGGGCTCACCAATGCTCCTGTAACCTTTCAAAGACTGATGTGCCATGTATTTAAAGAATTCCTGAGGAAGAATTTAGAGGTCTATGTTGATGATCTCTGTGCTCATTCCAACATTAGACAAACACATATACCTGAACTCAGGCAAATCTTTGACAAATGTAGAGAATATCAAGTCTGCCTGAACCCAGAAAAGTGTGTTTTCATGGTTAGGCAGGGCAAGATTCTAGGGCACATAGTGTCAAAGAATGGCATATCCACAGATGAGGAGAAAGTGAGAGCCATCGCAGAGCTACCTAGGCCAAGGAATGTCAACGAAGTACAAGCTTTCATGGGGCATTGTGGTTATTACCGATGCTTTATACACATGTACGCCATCATTGCAAAGCCTCTGTATGGACTTTTGACTAATTTTGAGTGGATGGATGAGTGTGAGAACTCCTTCAATGAGCTTAAATGACGATTGTGTTTAGCACCAATCTTGACCACACTAGATTGGAGTAAGCCCTTTCATGTTCATGTGGATGCATCCAATTATGCTATTGGATGTGTGCTCGTATAACCTACTGGTGAAGGTAATATGGATCTTTTGATTGCATATGCTAGTAGACAATTGAATGCAGCTGAGCGGAATTATACCACTACTGAGAGAGAAGGATTAGGCATGGTATATGCGGTTAAGAGGTTTAGACACTATTTGCTTGCAAATAAGTTTAAATTTTTTACTGACCATCAAGCACTGTTATATCTCGTGAACAAGCCATGCAATACAAGTAGATTAGTAAGATGGTATCTCTTACTAATGGAATATGATTTTGAGGTTGTGGTGAGGAAAGGTAAGACTCACTTGAAAGCGGACCACCTCTCAAGGCTCACATCAAGAGAGGCCCCACAAGGAGTATTAGATGATCTTCCTGATACTTACTTGTTTAATTTGGAAGTGGTGCCACAGTGGGCTAAGCCATTAGTGCCAGTATTGACATACGGGCCTAACCACCCAGTAATAAACACACAGGATAGGGAGATAGTAAACGCCCAAAAGTACCATATAATGGCAGGGAGTATGTACAAGCATACCGATCAAGGAATCCTAGCTTGTTGTGTGGAAGAGGATGAGTACGCAAAATGGTTGCAATTAGCACATGTAAGTGCATTAGAGCAACACTACTGAAAGCAACAAACCCTACAGACACTAAGGAGACTCGGAGTGCATTGGCGGACTATGGAGGCTGATGTCCATAAGTTGTGCAAGGAATGCCTGATCTGCAGCACTAAACCACGTGTGGAACACACCACTCTTTATCAACTGTCCATAGTGCTAGATTGGAGTGAACCACTAGTAGCCTTCCTGAGGACGAAAACATTCCCATAGGACATGACTTTGGCCAGGAAAAGAAGTTTAGAACAATAAGCCATAGATTATTCACTCATTGGTCATAATCTATACAAGCGGGGTAAAGATGGTTACCTCAGACTCTGTGTCCATGAGAGTGAATATTTAAAGATCTTGGAAACTGCTCACCAGGGTGTAGCAGGAGGACATTTTGGACCAGATCGGGTGGTCAAGGCTATACTATTTGCAGGTCTTTGGTGGCCAACACTTCACATGGATGCACATGCCTATGTGAAGAGGTGCGATGTTTGTCAGCGAGCTCAGTATCCTATCCGTAAGCATGAGATGCCATTGAAACCTATGATGGGTGGACGTGCATTCTCTAAGTGGGGAATAGACTTTGTAGGTCCTATTAATCCCACAGCTAAGGGTTCACATGCTGAATATATCATTGTAGCCACAGACTATTTAACCAAGTGGGTAGAGGTAAAAGCCACCACGAAGAATGATACTCAAACCACAGCTAAGTTCTTATTTGAGAATGTGTTCACTAGATACGGGCTACCTATAGAGCTAGTTAGTGATAGAGGCACTCACTTCTTGAATGAAGTTACTGAAAACCTCCTACAAGAGTTCTTGGTGATACACAAGAAGTCTGCCCCCTATCATCCACAAGCTAATGGGCAAGCCGAAAGCACAAATAAGATTCTATGCAATGTGCTCACCAAATTAGTGAATAATAAACGCTCGGATTGGGACAAACAACTACACCGTGTTGTTTGGGCATACCGAGTGGCCTATAAAACGGTACTCCAAGCCACTCCCTTTCAGATGGTATTTGGCCAGAATGCAGTACTTCCATTAGACTTCTTGATAGCAACACTAAAGGTAGCACAAGAACATGAGTGGACGGGTCATGAACTCTCTTCGAGAATCTTTGACCTTGAGCGACTAGGTAAAACAAGATTAAGAGCGGCAGCAAGAATATATGCAGCTAAGAAAAGACAGAAGGCATACTTTGATGCACATGTAAAGGATAAGGGCTTGAAGGCAGGAGACCTAGTACTGGTCTACACTGTGAAGCATCATGCACGAAAATTAGAGAAGAGAGGCTATGGACCTATGATCATAAATAGGATCTCAACTAGCAGAGCAGTTCAATTAGCCACACTAGAAGGTGATGTTCTCCCCAGTTACATTAGCGGATGCAGAGTCAAGTTATATCAGGAACCCCTCACGGAGGAGATGTTAAATCGACTCAATACTGCAAAGAAACGTAAAGAAGAGGAAAAGCGAATTCGAGAAGAGGCATAGGCAGAGGCATTGGAACACATCCGAAGGTTGAAGTTGAGAAGACAGGGTAGAGATCAGCTTAGGACAGATGACTATGTGAACCCAGGATATCATATGGCTATGTGTGAAGTCTCAAGTGTAAGTCCCCATAGAATAGTTGATCGATGTCCTTTTGTAACCTTAGAGATAGGACAAGGAAAGAGTGCAAGGACTCTAAGGGCATTGATTGAATCAGGTGCAGCCACTAGTGCTGTTAAACTTTCTTACTGTCGAGAGTTGAAATTAAATGTCAATCCTATAGAAGCATATCTCATAGGATTGGGAGGTGTGGAGACCCCTTGCATGGGCAAGGCGGAACTTCCCCTCTACATTCAAAATGTTTTAATGACAGTTAAAGTGCTAGTGTGTCAAGATGAGGATCTCACTGAGCCTCTTGTCTTGGGTCAAGACTGGATATATGATCATGCAGTCAACCTAACCCTGAGAAGTGGACTTCTTCAGGTATGGGTAAATCAGAGTCGAATTACAGTTGAGTTAGACAATGGAGCACTCAAGGAACTAGGAAAGGCACACACTCCTGGTCCTTCCAGGAGTACACATGAAGATGACTATGCTATTCTTGTCCAAAACAATGTGATGCAGAGGGATGAGTATCTCAACAAAGAAGTCAAGGATACGACGGAACCCCCTTCTTTTTCGAAAGCCACAAGGGTGCAGCAACCAAAGGCGAATCAAATGCAGAAGAAGCAGACGACCTATGCTCGAAGTCAAAAGAAAGTACAAAGCAAGGTGTCCCAACCACCCAAACAAATGTGGGTGCGGAAAGGCGAGCATCCTATTGCGGTCAAGCCACAACAACTAGCTCAACTTCCTATTAGTGATCAATGACACGACACTAATAAGAAGTCTTCCAAAACTTCTTCTATGAAAGTGAAGTCTATCTGGGTACCCAAGAAGTCAATGAAGGCTGGCCCAAAATCAAGAAAAATTTGGGTGCCTAAGGCTTGCTTGCGGCTCAAATAGAGACACAAAGACCACGCCCTGTACAACATGATTCACTCATCCGAATAGCTGATACTCACTTTTATACATCACACACGAATACATGTTCACCTACGAGCACGAGTAGAATCACTTGTAAATGGGTCCCTAAAAAGCCTCATTTCCAAGCAGACACTCTCACAAAGCCCTCGAGAGTCTCCACCAAACCAAAACCAAAAGCCATCCACTGTGTTTTGCTGCCCAAAGCTTGTAATAAACCCCCTGACCCCACTTGTAAATTCACCTTCACCTACTAACAGCATCATTCTCACTCTGCATCTCTCCATTTAGCTTTTAGGATAATCCATCCACTAACTACACCCACAATCACCGAGCACTCACTGACTAACTAACATATCACTAAAACCTCATGTTAATGTTGTAACGAGGACATGTGACCACTTGGTGTCCATTTGCAATGTTAACATTCATTTGTATATTCTCACAGAACCAGTGACCAGCCCCTTCAATATGGCCGAGGCTGCAGGAACTAGCTCCTAGGTAGGCACCAGCCCTCAGATTGTGGACATTGAAAGCCTCCCCATTGAGGAAGAGTTGAAGGAAAGACCACTGGCATTGAGAGCTTTACATGCCCTACCTATTCAGAATCCTCCCTGGGGGCATACATCACCAGTAAGCAAAAATTCGCATTGGTTCAGTGATGTGGCAGGACCTCTTGGAGACGATACTTATTTGTGGGAGGCAGAAAATAGAGTTCAACGGATGTTGGGGTTGGTATCATTTCTTTACCAGAGAGTTTGAGAGGCTTCAAAATAATGAAGGGTTGAAACAATATGGAAGAAGGCTGGCCTATATGATTACTTCAAAGCCCAATTATCGAAGCCAGACTTTCTAAGGTGTTCATATTTGATTAGCACTCTCACTCCCAGTAAAGAGAAAAAGGGGTATAGCACCTTTGTCCTACCATCGCTTACAAAAGGTAATGAACTGAAGCGCTTCAAATTGACAAACAATTTGGTAAGGGAAGCTCTCGACATGAAAGGCATGCATATCCCCACAGAGAAGGAGTCAATGGTCCGAGACAACATGAAAAATAGGAACTTGACTAAACTCAAGGATATGGTGGCAATGACACCAACTATTGCCATTCATCTCCGCATGTGCATGCAACATTTCACGTTCCCTGTTCAAAAGAGGTTCACGATGCCACCCAAGAAGATCTGGTTCAGTCTATATTTAGTAGATGCCTTTGATTTGACAATCAACATGCCTCATTGGATTATTGACCAAATACACTTGGCACATCAACGGTGGTATAAGAAGCAAAAGTCAGTACTTTATGGATGTTGCGCTCTCACAAGGATTGTTTACAGATGCTTGGCATATGATGTGCCAATTCAAAGGGCACTTGTTTGGACCAGGGTGCAAGAATTCCAACGTAGACTATCAACCGTTGGGCCTCCATCCAAGAAAATGAGGGGAGCGGTTCAAATGCCCTGTGCACAGGCCCATGGTGCTACATTGACACCAGAGACAACTCTTCGACTCCCAAGGCGAGTGCAACCCTTCACTATCAGATTACCAAGGCATAGCACAGAAGGACCAAATTTGGTGTTTCCACCTATACCCACCGACCTAGAGTTCCCTCATGGCTTCACACTGGAAGATCTAACTGATGAGGAGGTAGCCAGAATGATTAATGCTACTAATTTAGAAGTTGAGGCAGAGCAGGCAAGCAGGAAACAGACAGTCACAGACCAACCCCATCCAGTCCAACCAGAAGTAGTCGAAGTGGATGATGATGAAGAGGAGACTGCAGAAGAGGAGCAAGAGCATGAACAAGAAGATTGTCCGATGAAGAAGAGCATGAATATGAGCAAGAAGTTGTACATGAACTTGAAGGAGCCCCTGCTTATACGAAGCAATTGAAAAAGCTATATGATACCATCAAATGAGTTCAAGAACAACACAAACTGTCCCTGGCAGCACGAAAAGCCCTCATGAACCAAATCCTTGAAGAGGAAGGGGTGGATGAGCAATACAGAGCAACCCTTAACATGATCGCTGACGCATTAGGGGTACGTGAGATGGTGCATACCGCTCTTGTGCACTCGCAAAGATCAGAGAGAAGATACGGCAGACGCCCCCCTCGATCAGGGAAACAAATGAATGTATTGATATCAGAACCACAGGGCACCACATCCACGACCACGAGCACGGCTCAAACCAGTCATGACACTGAGGAAGCCCATACCTCAAGTGCACCCCCATCACCCCCTTTACCACCCCTACCTCCAACTCCACCACCTTCACCTCCCACTACCAGTGTCACCACCACCATCACCGCCTCAGAGTCCACTTCCCATACCGAAGCACAGACTGTGAGTCAACCCTCACAATCCGCACAACCTATCACCACACCTATTGTAAATACTACCACTGACACGGTAATTCTAACTGTAGCCGCTGAAAATCCCATTTTCTCGATCATGCTCCCTGGTGGTCCATATTCACAACTACACACACCACTTTACACCTTCACAACCATCACTACACCAATAATTCCCATGTTCACAATCACTCCCACGACTGCATCCACATATGATGTCATGGACATATCACCTACTTCTGCACCTCTCCCTCCCCCCATATTTCCACAATCTCCCATTCCCCCACCACCCACTTCACCCTTTTCAAGCACAGCATACACACTCCCATTCCCTTTTCCCTAGCCCCCTGCATTCAACACCTTTCCCGCACCCACACCTATTAATAATGTATTTAATAATACGTACCAGTGTATGACTCAACTACAACAACATTACCAACATCTAGATGCCCAACATACGAGCTTGTTCAGAAATCATGAAACACTACAGGAGAGATTCATTAATTTAGAGAAGGAGAAGAGGCAGTTACAACAGCAGTATAGTACATTGCAAGCACAACATGACCACCTAATCGCCAATCCACCCCAGATAGATACTGAAGAAAAACAACAACTTGATGATCTGTTACACGCTCAGATAACGGACAATCTCAAGCTTCGATGTAACCTCGCCTTACTACGAAAGCACATGTCGGTAGCACTCGAAGAAAATAAACGACTACAGAAACAGAACGAAGAGAACCTGGAAGCAGCAATGGATGGTTCACCGCAAGAAATCTACCCAGAGAATTTCAAGGCCATCCCATCGGCAAATATGCAAATTGTATTGGAAACACACGCCGATCTCTTGGAAGCACACGCTGCCTTAGAAAGAGAGCGGGATGACCTACTAAAGCAACTGGCAGCTCAGCAAGATTCACCAAAAGAAGTTACAGCCACAACAGACACATCTGAAGAAGTCGCAGAACTCAAAGCACAACTGGCAGAACTACAAAATAAAGTTCTTCAATATGAGCGTCACACCTCTCCCCTGGTGGAGCTGGAACGTGAGGACTTAGTCCCAATTGAAGTTGAGGAAACTTTTGAAGACCCATACGTACCCATGCCTGCACACGGGGGTAAGCAAACAGAACAAGGAATGGACACAATTGAGATCAAAGCTCCTGAATGGATGCAGAGGGTAGAGAAGGTGGCTACAACCCACGATGAGAGGGTGGCAGTACAGATACAATCGATGTCCCGATTGGAAGAAATCGTCATCAAATCCGATTACTTCATAAACCTCTCCCATCATAGGTGGATTGGCACGCATGATGATTTGTATGTTCCATTCTGTGTCTTAATGGCAGATTATAATGCTGAAATCAAGCAGCGCACAACATAAGAACCAACCTCGGCGACACAGTTTGCACCAGAATACATCCCTGTAAGTGCCATGCATGGGAATATATTTCAACCTACCTAGAGGATCTGTCTGCTTGAAACATACCCCGAGATGGTACACACTTGGAATAACATGCCTTTATACATCAAGTATAACCCATGCTACTGCCTTGTCTTTCGAAGAAGGTCTTGTCCAGAGTACACCAAAACAGCTTTGACTGTTAAAGGGTGTGAAAAGTGGCTAAACTATGTGTACTTAGCACCCCCTCATGGCCAACCCATGGTCAACTACATGATTTCAACCATCCGACACTGGGCAGTCAGATTCAAGAATATACCGGATGTCATGGCACAGATGTGCCTCAAAATCTTTGAGCTAATGCTGGTTACATTAAGGACCTTTAAGAATGTCAAGGAACCTCATCAGAATAGGATAGTCCATCTACTGCAATCATCAATAAAGGAGACATAATACCTTGATCCAGATATTGAAGCTTCCTTGCTAGGTCCCCATACATCTGTATGAACCAACTCCAAGAGATCTCCACGCATATAACCTTTCTTCATGAATGGTAACCTATGAGACTTTCCGAATTGACATGCACTACACTTATAAATCATATGTTGTTTTGATAAGTTAGGGAGTCCAAGTACACTTTGGTCCTTGCAAATTTGCTTTAATGACCTTTCACCAATATATGCTAACCTTTTGTGCCATACTTCCAATTCTGTGAGTGTCTGACTACCATAATTGAAGAGAGCAATGTTTCTAGTGTCTTGTAATTCAAATGTGAACAATCTACCTATCTTTTCACCTTTTGCAATTCTTCTGAATCCATGACTTGGATCTTCAACAAATGCTCCTGCTTTTGTGAACCTGACTTGCAACCCTTTCTCTACTATCTGCCCAACACATCAAATTCTTTGTAATGGTAGGGACATAGAGTAGCTTACTGAGTAGGTTGATCTTTCCATCAGGTGCTTTGACATTTCCTATTTTCTCCACAGGATGTCTTTTGTCATCTTCTGTTTGTACCTCATGCTTATTCCTTGGATCTTGTAAATCTGATAGGAGTGCCACATTTCCTGCCACATGATTTGAACAACCTGAATCTATGTAGGAAACATGCTCATCAGATTTCCTTGTGGCATAGCCATGTTCATGATCAATAACGAATCCTCTTTGTTTGAGTCTTCTGTGTAGTTATTGAAGTCTCTCCTCCTTTCTAGCCTCCTTGATAGTTTGAATGATTGTAGTTGTTGTAGTTGCCATGATAATTGTTGAACCTTCCTCTTGAGTAGCCATAACTTCCTCTATTGTATCCTCTGCCTCTTTGATTCCTGGAATTCCTAAAGCAATTTTCAATTGTATGATTAGTTAATCCACAAATAGAACATGGGTTGGAGACTTGGGATCTCCCACTGCCTTGTCTACCTCCTCTTCCTCTACCTCTGCCATGTCTTCCTCTACCTGCATAGTTAACTTGATATGTACCTGCTCTTTCTTTGCCTTTCCTTTGTTATCTTTGGACTTGCTTTTATCAGTGTATAAAGCTGAAGATTGATTACCTTTAGAGCTTTCTCCATTTTTGATAAGCTTTGCCTCTTGAGTAAGTAGTTGTCCAATGAGTGTATTGAAATCAAGTACATGCACGTCCATGTACAAATCCATAGCTGTGGTGAATGCTTCCCACTTGTCATCCGCCTTCAAGCCATTGATGACTTGCCTTACAATTTGCTCTTCATCTATTACCTCTCCAATGCTTCCCAACTGATCCGCTATGTCCTTGAGCTTTGTGACAAAATCATTCACATTTTGTTTGGGAGCCTTCTTGAGAGTTGTGAAATCCAACCATAGTTGATGCTTCCAAGCTTTAGTACTTGAAGAGAAGAAAGCTTCAAGTGCATCCCACACAACCTGAGATGTCTTACAACTTATAATGTGAGGCAACAAAAAATCTGAGATAGAGTTGAGGAGATAAGACCTTGCAAGTGCATCCTTGGAGCACCATGTGCTCAATCTTTCTTGCTCTTCTTGTGCTGGTTGACTTTTGTTCCTGAAACTTGGCATAACTTCATCTCCAGCTACATAAACATATAAACTTCTACCTTGGAGATAAGCTTCCATTCTTAATGACCAAGCTGAGTAGTTACCTCTGTCCAATTTTTCAATTGATGAAGGAAATCCATCTGTCATGTTGTCCAACCTTGCTCTGATACCACTGTGAAGAGATGGATAGGTATGTGCTTGAAGATGAAGAGGTGTTGCAAAATCCTTGATCTACACCAGCCAAATGAGCTCCAGGAATATGTGGTGGGCCCTTTTAGCTTGACAATGGATGTATTAGACACCCTATATACCTTGGAAGATCACTCTCAAAAAGATAGATCAAAATAGATAAGTTGGAGTTAGCTCAGAGGTGAAGAACTTGCTATTTTGGTTCATACACCTGTATAGTGTTTTGCATAATTCTATGAGCACAGTAGCAATTAGCTTAATTCCTTTTGGGGATGTCTAGTTAAATTAAAGAGCTAAATTTCAATAGTAATCTCATAAAAAATAATGAACCACACACTGAGAATGATTTTTAACAACTGATAACATCATCCCAATTTTTCACGGGCTGCTACAGTAATGAGACAAGTGAGCAAAAAAAGGAACATAGCTGTAGATTTAAGAATCCAATGATTATGAAAATTTGTATGCTTATACTAGACAGTATGATGAATCAAGAAAGCTTTAAATCATTGAATTTGGGTAAGTACATACTGAGAAACAGCTCTGACAAGATGAGTAAAAAAGTCGGGTACCTGATAGAGAAGTGAAAATGAACAGACACAGTTGACTTCAACTGAACATAACTGAAGATTGCAATACCCAAATGAAATGAAAATTGGTAAGCATATATTAGATTTATATAGCTAACTTTACCAAGTTAAATCACTGAAAATGATGCACCAAACTCAGAGAAACCATCTCTGCAATCTGACTGAGAAAACTGAGAGATATGGCAGTGAGTAGTACACTTCACAAGAACATGGAAATATGAACTCAAATGATCATGAAAATGAAAGTATATTGCTTGTACAATACAATGGACTTATTGATACATATGTGTGCCTTGGAATCACACCTTGATATGGCATAAAGCTCAGCTATTGGAGGTCTTCACATAACCACAACTAAGACTACCATGTATTTATAGTTGATCTTGGGAGGCTAACTTCCCTCAATCACTCTCCAATCAATTAGTGATTGATTTGATTCTCTACCTACCACAAATCACGAATTCGTGGCTCCTCTTTTTCTTTTTGATCGAGTGGAGTCAACCACTTAAGATTCTCTCACTTTTACATTAAGTAAACTCTTCAAAAGTTACAAGAGGTAGTTCACAAGTGAACTTTACATTGTCTTCATTTTAAGGCTTCTTCTATGACTTTGTGGGACTCAAGCCAATACTTAGGCTTGTCATAGACTTGCTCCAACATGT